>VXAV01011882.1:22975-40524 GCA_013399715.1 Alectura lathami
AGAAATCCTGTGATATGCTTTAGTTACTTCACTTGACTATAATTTTACCATAGTCCCACCGTTCTGTCAGAAGGATCGGCTCTAACACTCCAGCTGAAACTCCAAGAAGAAGAACAACAAAAAAATTTCGCTACACGTCTTTCCACCCAGCCTTAAAGTTGTTACTGCATCAGCACCTTCATTTAAGACTATTTAAGACATTTAAGACATTTTGTTTGTCCCTAACAGCTCTTAAGGTTCAAAATACAAATGTTTCTACACTAATGATAGGCACAAATTTTGTGTGTAGGATGCTCTTCATTCCTTCCTATCTGAACTTTGGCAGTTGTCCTACGGTTTCATCCAAAATTACATGCTTTACTGAACTTTTCTTTTTTTTTTTTTTTCCCTCCCCAAACTTCAAATTTTATGTTAGGAAAGACTTTTTCCAAAGATAAAAAGGCCAACAATCTGGTTGGTGTTTGTTATTCACACCAGGGCATAAGCAAACATCATCCACAGCCCTACTCTGAGTTATACAAGGCATGATTAGTGATACATACATTTCTCAAAAGCACATTCAAAAGAATTCCAGAAGTGTAATATAGCATACATTCCTTTATCTTTCAAAAACTGACAACATATCATGCTAGTTACCTGCATAACACATTCTTCTAGTTTGGAGGCTTCTGGACCTTTGCTATCTACTACAGTTTTTCCTACACGGACCAGCTGCGCATTTCTTTGAGTAAACACATAACCGGTGTACTGAAATCTGCCATTTAATTTTGTTGCTCAGTTTATTCCCCAGAAAAAAAAAAAAACCCTCTGGTATTCTTTTCACAAAAGGCACTTTGAGTAATTATTTGGTTGCTAGAACAATTACGTTTATTAGTTGTAAATTATTTCATTTATGTGTATCATATATCTAGGTCCTCAAATTCTAGAGCTGATGAGAAGCCCTGTGTACAATGGTTACAGAACCACCACATCTGGAGAACTGACAGAGGCCTAACTTCTAGGGCAAAAGGTACTGCCACTCAAATAATAATTATGAATAACATTGAAGTTAAAAAAAAAAAAAAAAGATGAGCCTCCGTAACCTTCTNAAAAAAAGATGTGCCTCCAGTAACTGCATTTAAAAGTACACTAATATTAAACTTTCAGTATGTGTAAGTGTATGTAAAAAGACTGCCAATTTGTGTTTCTGGGCTAAAGGAGGAGATAACCTGGAAATAACTAGCACTATTCTCCCACTCTTACTTTTCCTTTCCTCCCCTAGACCAGTCAGATTAGCCTTTTGTTCAATTTATACCACTCAAACCCTAAGTTTTAATGTGGTGCATATTTTTATGTTTGAACGAACTATATGTTGATGCTCTCAAGAGAAAGCTGAAGATTTTGGCAGCTGGCAAGGGGGCAGCTGGGTTTTCTCTTGCTCAGGAAGGTGTGGGAGGTGTTGGTATGTAGATAGCAGCACATGAATTCTGCAGCAACAAGAGTGCCTACTTTTGATTACTCTTTGTGCAGGACACTTAAGACTTTTGGAGTTAATACGGATTATTCTTCACCCTTGATAGCAGCTGGTAGACCCACAGCAACATAAGTAAGCAGCTAACATGGCATACAACAAAAGCTTTTGGCACTGCCAGTTCAGGTTGTCACCTGTCTTCGCCTCGCCTATAGGTTTTCACTATAGCACTGGACAATGTACTGTGTCATTACAAAACTGTCAGGTGATTACTGCTGGATCATTCTACTGCAGGGTGGAAATCCTCAAGTGAACAAAAAATAGGGGAATAATTCCTGTATAACCCACCATGTCAGTCAATGGAAAAGATGCAGGCAGAAAATGGAATGATACTTGCAAGCAGGCAGCTCAGTGTGTAATGAGTAGAAGAAACCTCAGAACTACAAAAACTCAAGCAGCGCTCACTCATGTACTTCCTCTTCCAAACGGTACTACAAACACAGCAAATGTAGATCCAAGCCATTATTTTAACAGAAGTTTACTTTCTCAAGTATACTTTACGCACTACTTAAACAAAGCTGTCTACCAAACAACGCTTTATATGGGCCAATAATTTTATGCAGTCCTTGCAAACTGGCAATTTTCATCTTATGCGAAGTCCACTGATCCAGGAACACAGGAATTGCCACACAATAACGAAGACACTAAGGAAAGGACAGATGGCTAGCAAGCTGCAGAACCTACCACCTGAAAACAGCATTCAGGATATAAATAACATTTATTTTGTAATACTTAAATACACAGTTCAACAGGCTTTCTTTCAGAGGCTTAGATTTCCTTTGGTCCTGAAAATAGTGTGGTTACAGATATTCTGTGACTGAAACAAGAAATTTTCCCTGCCACGTTTGTTTCTACCAACTGCAGAGAGAAACCAGCAAAGTATTGTCCATGCTGGTGACTACACTACAAGACATTTTGATCTCTACTGAGGTAAGCCCCTGTATACAGTGAAATAAAATCAAGCTTTTACACAGCAATGCTGAGACAAAACAAGCTCCCTTGCCACATGCGCTGTTAACCTAGCAGCAATACTTCTATGCCCTTCACAATGCATGTACAGGCCAGCCATTTCTTCACCTGGGAGATGACAAAGGATACAGCGGGAATACCTCTTGTTCACTCACATCACAGAGAGAACCCACTGTTCAAGGTTAGTCTTGCAAAGCTGAGAACTGACCTCACGCCTCTAACAGCTTCAAAACTGTTGTCACCCTTCTTTAAAAGGACAAAATCACACCAAGAATTTACCCTGCTTATAGTAATAGTCCGTACAACAGCAGCCAAAAGTTAGAGCACACACAGATTTATTATTTTCTCAGTACTCCTGTGGTGTGAGAGTCTAGGTCTTTGGTTCATAACACAGACTTCTGCGCTTATACTTGAACATCTGGCAACTCTGCCTTCAGATGACTCAAGCAAGGCTGTGGTTCTACTTGACAGCATCACAGACTGTAATGTAATGGCTCCCATATTCAAACAAAGACATGAAGACAGTTTCCTTTTTGTTGCCCACATAGCTGGGTCACTCCTTCGCATCTATTGTATCAGCTTGTACTGATTGTTTATAGCAGAAGACAACCTTTTTTTCCTTAGCAAGCATTCCTCTCAAGGAAGAACACGAATGCTGGGAGTGGATATTGAGGTTTTTGGTAACATCGTGTAGATAATTCAGCTGGATATCCTCTGAAGAGCACCCTTCTGAACCCAACATGCAGTGTTACCAGGAAAGCGTGACCCAGTAATACTGGTAAGCACTGAGGGAATGGAACAAAATTCCTTTTCCATATTCACACATTTTTCTACAAAAACATCAAATGGATGTTAAACTGAATTCAAATGCGAATTCAAATGTTAAAGGATAAGTGTGGCAACAAACCTCCAGCGCTGGCAGAGAGGCAGCAGAACCAGCAGACTATCTGTAGGCTTAACACAACTGAGCTATTCATTCCCTAGCCTCTGGTGCAGTGAAAAGGTCAGACCGATTTGTGGGCGACACAATGCCATTGTAAACAGAAATGCACATAAGTGGGTGGTCAGGAGGACACGTGTTTATGAAAGACTGCATTCACTGTGTATTTAGGAAACTTGTCATGTCTGACCAGGGAAGCATACCCCTGATAATCTAGCTACAAAACACATTCCCTTAAATACAGGCAAAACCACATACTACCACCTGCAAACCTATCACGTTAAACCAGAACAATATGGGCTAAGCAGAGGGTTGGTTTTTGTTTTTGTTTTTTTAAATCTGTTCATTCTCCTTCCCTTTCCTCTTCTTCTCCTCTTCTTCATTGGAGAGAAGGTAACTTTCTCATTTATAGAAAAGTAAAACAATTCCATGGTAGAAAAGTGTTACTAAATATATTGTGGTGACGATCTGAAGTCATATGGCAAATTTGTGTAAAGAGAAATACTGATAGCCTTAAACTTGCTTGGAATATTATTGGAGTTGAGGGCTCTGTTTCTCCAGAGCACAGTCCCAACCTAAATGTAATACTTCCTAAAAATTATTAAATACTGAAAATATACCATGCAGCTACTTTATTTTCTTTAAAATTTTATATCTTTGCTTTTCAATCAACCCCATGAAAATAAGTCAGTACAAGGATGAAGAATTTTTTCCTACACCAATGTCAAGGCTACCATTGCTGTGCTACGCTACTTTTGTAAAAAAATCTCACATTCTACCTGACATTCTACGACAGAAAGAATAAAACTACAGTTCCCAAAGTCCTTACTCAGGAGTCCAAAGAATACTTAGTTTGGATTTCCCACAATATTTTCAGCTGCAGAGGATTAGAAATCTAAGATTTGTCGCATTTTTTGCACCTCATCACTTCCTTCCCACCTTAGTGGAAAGTCCATTTTAAGTTTTGTTATTAATTACTTTTTTCTCTTTAAAGAGAGAAATTCAGTTCCTGTTAGAAGTGACAAAGGCTCTTAATCGTGCTTGGTATACCTACTGGCAAAAGCAGGAATCTGTTTTTTAATCACAGACTCCCACCATAAATATACTTTGTCACACTCCACAGGAAAAAAATCAAACAACAAAAGCAGTACAAAGGAGAAGAAACTGGATCTTCTGATAGTAAAATCAAAAGATCTCAGTTAAATATACCAATGATAATGAAACTAAAAGTCATTGGAAAAAGTCCACACAATTCTCAGCTTAAGCAATTAATACTCAGCAATCTAATTGCACAGTTGGTATAAAACCTTTGGATTCTATGTCAGAAACTCACTGCAGTAATACTTACCTCCCATTTTTTCCATTTGCCACGCCCTCTTTTTAAGAAAGATATATTTAAAAATACGTTTAGAAGGCAGTTTTACCACATGGATTCCTTTTTTAACTCTAAGGCTTTTTGGACACAGTAAAATATGTACCAACATTCCTCCATTTTCTTACCCAATATATCTAGCTGCTGTAAGTGAGCACAGTTAGCTGCAAGCTCTTCAATGTCCGTGTCGCACACCGACCTGTTGGCCGTAAGAAAGAGCTTTTGCAAGTTCGGGAGTTTACGTGCAAGGTTTGTGAAACAGCCCGTACTGCTCTGTAATGTGGGGCACCAGCCAAGATCAAGTTCTTCCAAAAGCTGGCAGCCTGCAGCCAATTCTGCTATTCCACTTTCTGTTATGTTTTTACATCTCCACAGGTCCAGACTGCGAAGCTTTTTGCACTTTGCTCCCATCATGCTTGCTATTAGATCATAGTCTTCAATCTGTGAGGAAGACAAACACTTTGTCATGTATACCATCCTGCCAGACATACACAGGTGCTCCAAGATTTGCTTGTTAACACACCTACAGATCTGTCTTAAATGTCTGTCATTTCTAAAGAGCTCTGAAAATTACTCATTCCACAGTGAGGTCTAACTTCTACATAAGACATAAACAAATTTCCTGCCTACCTCCAGACATACGTGCCTTTAAATTCACTTGATACTAGCGATCTGTGAAAATGCAGTTAGAAGTTCATTTTCTTTGGAAATCCCTTCTTTGTATCCAAGAGATTATTAAAATTATTTTTATGACCATAGGCACTGCAACCATAAGCACACATGCATTAAAGAAGGCACCTAATTCCAGTTTAGGTTGATCATTTGCTACAACTCCCTATGGAAGCATTACTATCTGCCAAGATTTAGGAAGAGGCCGAAGAACAATGGAAGAAAACAGAACCTAGACTTCAGGCCTACCAAACTGACATGCAATCTTTAAACATATGGCTAAGCCACATCCAGCTTGAACCCTTCACAAGTTTGATATCCAACGTAACATCAACTTTAAAGTGTCTTTGTGAATCATAAATGCAGGCCAAGTTTCAAAGCAAGGGTGCGCACGCACCCGCAGAGCAGTCCAGCTACTCACCATGACGCAGCTGCCCAGGCTGAGGTGCTGAAGCTCCGAGCAGAAGTTCAGGATACTGAGCAGGGCTGTTTGCTGCCACAGGGGAACGCATCAGAAGGAAGTATGGAAAGTGGAACAAAGAGAAGAGGTCAATTAGGCATTAAAGGCTGTCACTGCATTTCCTGAAATACAGCTCAAAACTCTGTTACAGACACCACAAATGCCACTTAATGAGTCCCTAGGTAATCTGCCCATTGATTGGCTCGAAGTAACAATAATCATTACAAACCTTTACGCGAGGCACTTCGGATGTGGTTTTGCATCGCCTGAAGATACCTACACACCCGCGACCTATCAGCTCACGTCCCCCAGGAAAGCTGCTGCAAAAGCGTGGCAAGTTCAAACAAGAGGCGAGGCCAGACCAGAAACAGAGAGGGCTGGTGACACGCCAGCACGACAGCGGCGCGCTGACATTCTCCGATCAGCCGCAGCCTGATGGAACTGCCAATAGAGCTGCGCAGCATCGGGACTGAGCTGGCGACTTTAATGTCAAGGAGTCTCAGTGCTGACAGGGATGCTGACAACCATTGAGCACCTGTCACTAGCAGCATGCAGGCTGAAACAGATAGAATGTGTGCTTACTTTACAGTCATGTTTTTGCCATTTAACATGGCCATTCTTTTCAGAAAGTACTGCACGTTATTCAGCCTGAAATTACACTGGAACGCCAGATGCATCTTACAAAATGTTAAGTACATGGCTATTCTGTTCCATGACAAGAGAAACTTCAGTTATTTGTGTTTCTGAGATAGAGAAAAGACTCCTCTGCATTGTCTGTAGTCACATTTTGTAGCTTGAAATATATTCAAGTGCAAAACAGAACACAGCCTGGGATTCAGAACACAAATATCTGTGCATCACACTTGAAACATTCACCACTTTGTTAGGAATTTGTAAGCTTGAAAACTGCAGTAAGTTTCACAACGTATCAGTAATTACAGTCTGTGAATGTTTACAGGATATACAACAGTTCCTCACACAAAAATATAAGCTGACAAAAATCAGCTGCTAGTAAGTGGAATTCCTACAGGAACACTAGTCAACAATTTGTACGCATGTGTGCTGTAGTTCAGAGATACAGATATCTTTTAGTAAAAGTTTGCTTGTTTTCACAAATTTTACACTTTCACTTCGCTTTCTCAGTTGTCATATTCTAATGAAACCCCGCAGAAGCATGACCTTTTGTCATGGCACTGTGAAAAACTATCTGATCCCTTGCACTGAAAGGCTGGCAGATACGGAACAAGGACATCGCGCGGAGCATTCACGGAGACCATTCCAGACATCTAACTTAGGCATCTCCAGGGAGCAATTAGAAACACCCAGCACTTAACATAGATGGAACCTCAGCTTCCAGCTTGGCCTTCTGAGGTTTGATTTCCCAAAAGCAGCCAGAAGGTAGAGGGTACAAACAAGCCTCCTCACAAATATCTTTGCAGAGGTCTTACAAAGCCACTCGCTGCTCGCTTGCTTGACTTTCATTTATTCTTTTAAAGGGAAGGCTAGACTGGGGAATTAAACATAAAAGCACTAAAAAGTCATAATAAAAGAGGTAACACTTAGGAGCACTGTAAAGCTAGTAAACATGTAAATATCCAATATGCTTTAACTAAAGTAGTTATTAAGCAAATGCTTCATTTGGAGCACTAAACCTGAATAAATGAGCAACTCCAATAGAATGAGACATTCTTTATTCTTTACCTCAGTGAAAGCTATGAGCTTTAGAACCTACTGAGATGCCCACATCAAAAAAAAAAAAAAACCCTCACACTCCTCTCTACAAACTTGAAATATCAAGAGCTAAATATATCAGCCTCTGAACATCCAGTTCTAAACAGGTTTTCTGCAGGTATTCAGGTGACTCCACAGGAAAACTGAACACCTCAATGTATTCCATCGTGTCTTTTTCAGCAATAGTTTCTGGAGTGGGATTTAAACAGTGTCCTGAAAGGACAGGAAGCAGCAATACTTTTCCTTAAGTGACACAGGTCAGAAGTGCATAGTTACTCTGAGCAGACTGTAGGATGTAAAACCTATTCCATAATCCCATAGGCAGGAAGACTGACACTCATAGCTGTCTTGACCAGAAAACCGAGATATTGTGTTAACCTGAACAGGAATTTGGTGACTCTCTCAGAACACCCTTTTTTTAGTCCCTCTAACCTGAGAGGGTCCCTTCTGTACTATGTGCACTGAGTCCACATTTTCAAAGGTCTTTTCACAACCTACGATACTTAAAGCATTGTTTTAAATAATTGTTTAAAACAGACAAACAACCAAAAAAAAAAAAAAACAGGAAGAAAATAAGCACTAGGAATGCAGGATGGAGGTAATAAGAAAGGATCTTGGTAGAACACCATGGCATACCATCACAGCTTGCCAAATCTAGCCAAAAGTAAACAGCTAGGTACTCAACATTAATCATACTGGGTACATTAATTCCTCTTCTGGAGTGCATACATGCCCCCACACAAGAAAGCAGACTTTCTTCAGAAGCTGTGTCTGTTCTTCTGTGGCTGGAGGCAGTTTTTGCATATGTCAAGAGAAAAAAAAAATCACTTCTGTTTGAGCATGCCTAGTTGAGCCTCAGTCAATTGCAAATCCCAATGGTAAAGGACATCAAAACAGCAGGAAAGAGTGGCAGCTCACAGAATCCACATGCACTGCTTGTAAAAGGACTATCACTGTAATAACCTGTCTCTGTTTCAAGCCATCTGCCTGTACAATCCATCTCTCTGACTTGTCTTCAACACAAGATGAGCGGTAACACCCCTACATAAGCAGAGAAGAGCGAGGCAACCACCTGATCTTGAAGTTGTAACGCTGGCCAAACCTCAGATTTTGCTGCCCCCATAAAGAGCTCTGACAAGAGGCCACCTAAATTCTGGATCAGCAAGCTTTAACTGGAAGGAATCCAATTCCACTGTCTCGGCCAAGCAGAGACTCCTGCGTAACATTTCATTCGTAAGCCTAGTAGCCAAGACATGTACAGTTCGGAGACTTTTTAAGGTTTGCTTGTAGCAAAGGTAAGGTTTGGCCTTGCGCCTGCTCCCCTTCGTGCATGCTCGTGCATGTGGAAGGAAACCAGTGGACACCTCAGTGGTCCAAGTTTCTTCCACCATCCAAGCCAAAGCAATAACTAGTGAATAGTCGATTTTTATTAGATGGCACCAACAGCAGGAAGAGAAGCTCTAAGCAGCAAAATAAGATCCTATTACCCATTCCCAGGAATGGCGGTGCTTTCAGATGATGGAAATGTATACAGCTGAGACCCTGCACGAGTTGCTTTAAGTCTCTGAAGCCTGTAAGAACAGACTAGACAAGCATCTGTCAGAAAGGACCTCAACAGGGTTGATCCTGCCTTGGAAAAGATGAGAGAGGAGATTACCTTTTGAAATCCTAACTCATTCCACATGAGACAGGAGAGTTCTGCCCAACCTTGAAGAAGTCTTCCACTCTGTAATACAAGCTGGTCTGGAAGACATTCAGGTGCTGTGCATACATGAATTAAATGGCTGATACTAGAGTAACTTGTATCCTGTCTTCATAAAGACCTCAGACACCACGTGCACATCCTGACGTGCAGGTTGCAAGAGTACAGCTGGCTTGAATGAGTTTCTCAGTGGAGAAACCGAATACTGGTGTCAGAGTAATACACTTGGCAAGGCTGAATCCCGCTTCAAGTTTTTTCAAGTTTTTTTGCATTCATGATCCAGCCAGAAGTGCAAATCATTTCTGATGTTTGTATGATAAGGAAAGCATCCCGCAGATAACCTGAGCTTAATATCCTTTCAAACAGAAAACCCATTTCTGTCTGTGGTAGACTTGGCTCACCTGTGAAAGATGCACTTTGACTAGTGGACCATTTACTCATTGCAGTTCCTCTGTCAAGCAGTTCAAGA
The DNA here is from genome assembly GCA_013399715.1 of Alectura lathami. Taxonomy (NCBI): domain Eukaryota; kingdom Metazoa; phylum Chordata; class Aves; order Galliformes; family Megapodiidae; genus Alectura; species Alectura lathami. Next base: position 32,798 of record VXAV01011882.1, read on the forward strand.
TTTACAAGAAATGCATAAGATTTTTAAAAACACAAAAGATGGCTATCGTACACTGTCTGTACCATAACAAAAGTGTGAAAACAAGTGGAACACACAGTGCACGTGGAAGGCTAATGGAAGAACTACAGAAAAATAATGAAGTTTTACTTCCAGAGTTGGGGTAAGTGTACATTTCTATAAACTTTTTTTTTTTTTTTTATGGAAAAACCTTTAAAACTACTTTTATTACTTTACATGCTGGAAACAAAAAAATGGACTGTTTTTGCCCACAGCCTTCTCAGAAGAACTGTGTCTGACATACGTTGGGAATTCTTGCAGACCTTTAATGAAACAATTTGAAAGCCTAAATCTTTTACAAGACTTTTATTCTCCTGCAAATTTTTCTTCATTTCTTTCAATGAAGTGAGTACTGACAAAAAGCTCAAACTGTGATTAAAGACTGCTTCCTCCATTCTTTAAACTAAGCTTCCCTTGCTTGCTATATTTTCAATCACAGAATTACTACATCTCCAGCTAACCACTTGTCCAAAACACACTTTGAATTAGGTAAAACATATATATATGGGTAGGAAAAAAAGCTTTAATTCCATCCCTCCATGACTGCATTATATGGGAGGACATAGTTGCAATTATTTTTTTCTTATCACTTGCAAATGACAGCCTCATCTCCAGTGGTCCCTGCCCCATCCCCCAAGCCTGCTGTCTCCACTTACGTTCAAATAGTTCTATAACATTAGTTGCAGGCAGATATCAGATAACATGCCTATATTCGCAGGCTTACCACAACAAGAATATTGCATTTCTCCACAGTATCAAGGAATTAATATAACAGCAGTCCTAAAGACCACAATTTCTTTTCTCATATTTCAGTTATCTGTCCTTTAAAATGCATCTTGAAGAGTCTTTGCAGTGTTGCTTTTGCATATAAATTTATGCAGTTGTTATATTTAATAACAGGTGCTATCGCAGTATTTACTTATGTTTCTAGGTGGCATTTTCCTCCTATTCTACTGATCAGCATTAAAATATTGTTTAAAATACTTGCTTTCAGGTTAGAATCAGTGTCTTTAGGACTATATCAAGCAATTGTACTGGTTAACATTTACACAGCTTGATTCCACAAACAATCACCTTTTCATAAGGCAAATCGAAAATCATCAAAAGATTTGATCAGGCTACCAGTAAGAATTTTGGAACCCCATATACTCAGTAGTCAAGCAACAGCTGTCACATGCTGTTTGTGTACAAATCAAATTCACATTTCTCAACACACGTAGCTACAGCAATGAGATGTTTACTATAGGACATTGAAAAAAACAGTATACATGTGATGCTACAGTTAGATTTTGGGATGCTATTTATTGTTGTCAGATATTTCATTCAATAAGAAGAAATAACCTGAATGAAAACCCAAGACAGTAAATCCAGCCTTGCCTGAATGAAGAAGGGTACGTGTGTCAAGTAGGTAAGCAGGAGATAACTCTGCACAGCACTCCTAAGTAGACTGTCTTCCTAATTAAAGTCACAGTCAAATGTCCTATCCCTTAAAATTTTGCGATCTGAGAAACAGATGGAAAGGAGAACTGGAAATCTACAGACCAAGGGGAGGCCAATGAAATCTACTGTGTCTCCCAACCCTTCAACTGAATCCGTATTCTCTGAAGCTGATCCTTGAAAACATTCTCACAAGTGCACAGAAGGTTCCTCCACTCATGATCTGGGCAGGAGCTTTCCTTTTATTCCCAGAGGGTTTAAATTTACAGTAAAGCAGGTTGTAGCCAACTAGCTCAGACTGACAAACCCACAACTATGGGAAGAGACTAGACCAAACCATCTCAAACTTCAGTATACGTACCACCAGTGCTGCTTCTACCGCTGCAGATACAAAACTGCTTCCTGGGCAATTGCCTTGTCCTGCGCAGAAATAATACTGCACAGCCATTACTGCGTGCAAAGTAACTTTGGGAACTCTTAGAGATCATGCATGGCCTCCAGCGCCCCACAGACTAGAATTATCTTGCCGGAGAACCAAGCAACACATACTAAGCCATGAGAAGTCTGAATTACGTCTTTCTACACGCAATTACATCTTTCTACACTACAAAGTGAAGATGATACAGAAATTAGGAAGTTAACATACCAAACAGACTTAAAACCCTTCAAAATATTAAAAAGGATCTGGCAAGTTATCATGACTAAAACCAAACCTCATAAGGATGAACAAATACCTATGAAGAACCCTATGGGAAAATAAAAAGCTGATAATCAAGTCAACAGGAAAGTAGAGAGGAAGGGAAAAATCTCTTGCCTTAAAAAAAAGCTCTGAGTAAATCAAGAGAAAACTTGTGTGCGTTACCACTTGACATTGAGATGATGGTCTCATACAGGTTATTTATTGGGATCAAGCAATCTGAATCAAAAAGGTATGTGGAAATTTTTACAGAGCTGCCTGACTACCAAGAACTAAGGCCAAGCTTTTTGGAATGACAGACTGGTGACTGCAAGCTCATCCCCTTACCAATGCCACATCAACAGTTCAAACTTCCTTTGGAAAGAGCTGCCTTGCTCAACAGCCACCGTACGCTGCTATTCACCAAACACGTGTTGTGAAGAGTGAAATGGTTAGTGATTGAATGGGCAACAAACACAGTATTCTTTTCCCCTGTAACAATTAATGTAATGTAGGGGACACAGACAGGGACTTTAAATGCATATGCTGGTTTAAAACATACAGGTGTCACAAAGGATGTAGCCATCATCTGAGAGATGTGATGGCTTTCATGGGGGCTTTAAAAAATCATCCATGCCATATGAAGGCATTCAAAGCGTGCACTGGGTCCTTACAGACATGTGCCTCCCTGAACTCAGATAAGAAATTCTGCTTTGTTACCAACCAAATTCAGCTGCTTCATCTACAAGAATGAACGCTCAACATCCCTCAACCTGAACATCCTCACTGCCTCTTTCTGGACAGCTACATTTCCATCACTGCCACCACCCCCAGACTACTCAAAGTCAGACAAACTATTCAAAGGTGAAGGATGGAAAAACAGGGTAATGACGATGGCTGCTAGAGCAAAATATCGAAAAGCTAGCAGCAGAACTTGAGCCATGGCTAGAGACGCTACGGATGGTGCAGCATGGCTGTGGGCATGGCCCTGCCGCCCCGAAGGCCACACACCTCCTGTGGGGCCGGTGCTCTCCACACAGTGGGCAGGTGGGGCCTGCCCTCAGAAAGCCAACAGTTGAGGGTTTTGTTTCTCGATGCTTTAAAGTTGCAAAGTTTTGAGTGTGAGAACCTCAAAGCTGACAAGGAAACAAAGAGAAACCTTTGTAAGCTCTGCTGGGAAGGGAGTCCTGTGGATCACCCTGCGCACAGCCCGAAGGCAGGGAAGAAGAGCACACTACCCGGGGCTACCCAAAGGCCACGCTCGCAGCATGCATGCCGTGCATCCCATTGCCAGGGAAACAAGAAACTTCTGCCACTTTGATAATGACCTGACAGGACTGATAACTCTCCTCCTAAAAGAAACGTCCTGAACTGTCCCCCTTTGTATGGCAGTTTTCCCTCTCTCTGCTACAAACTGTCATAATACAACTCTTGCCAAAATATTTCAGAAAGTGAATGTAATTACTTCTAACAGCAGTGAAAACTAATCAAGACACTTAACTAGATGTTAACTCAGCTTTGGGGCTTCCAGAAATGCCTTAGTGAATAGTAACTGCTATGTGTTCCTGTGTAAAGTGGAAACAAGTAATCTCAACGGCAGCACATCACTGGATTCCTCTCTTAAACTACAGCTATTAGTACACAAGACTACAGTATCTTTGGAATAGCAGTTGATTTCTGTATGAAAAACTAGATTAAAGGCAGTTCTAGTAAAAATTCTTGCAAGAAAAACAAACAAACAACAGATAATGTTGTTCAGCAACAGAGAACGCTCCTCCCTCCAATTTTGGCTTACAGGAGCAACAGTTATATAGAAAGGTTGGTATTGGTACTTTCCATCAACTATTTAAAAATCATAATCAATTTCTTTCATCACAGTCTTTATCTTTTGCCAATGAAGTTTTATTTCATAGGTACAACAAAATGTTTTACCATACTAGAACTATCTGGAGTAAAAAAAATAAAAAAAAAAAACACAGGAAAACTCCATAGTTTTATACCAACCTGAGTGCCACTACTGCTATAAATATTTGTGATTACAAACAGGCCATGCATATGTAAAAGGTAATCTTGTTAAGATTGTCCTAAGTCATTTAAACCCATAGAATTTCAGAAATTCTTCCCAGCAAAAAATCATATGCTTCAAGACCATTCTATGATTCTTCTTTTCCTCCTCTCTCCAAACCCTATTAAAGACATCTAGATCACTTCAAAGTTATGTGCTTGCTGGCACGATGATACTTTGAAACAACCACATTAAAGATCCCACAGGAGGGAATTGAGGGGTTCAGAAAGAGGACCTGTGTGCTTATAATCACAATAGGCATTGGTTTAACCAGTTAAGAAATGAAAAAGAGTAGTTAGATGGTTACACAGAGCTAGCTTTGGTTTTCAGGAAGAGTTTTCACACCTGCCTTCCCAGAAAGCACATTTTCAGAGTACCTCTAAGATTTTGTGCTCTAAGGATAAACACTTACCCTCAGTATTTTCTTTTTGATGGAACGCATCTTGGTATAGTACCCAGCACACTGAAGACAATTAACTGTTTCTGCAAACTAAATAAAATTGGATCTAGAGGTCTCCAAAGCTATTGTTCATGTTTTTTTGTTGTTTCATTTATTTCAACTTTGCTGTAGGTTGCTTTTCAGTTACTCCAGCCGCAAGCTGAAAATGGCAGGGAGCCACAGACAAATCAGAACTAAACGGTGGCCAGATTTCTTTTACACATAAACTATCCAGTTCCCCCACCTAACTCATTTCATGACGAAGCAAGAAGAGATCCTCTCAGCATTTACAGGGTAGTTCCTGATCCTTGGATCAAGGCACAGCATTGCAAGCGTACTGCCTATGCAGAGTACCCTACATGTAGCATACACACCAGAGAATCTCAAAGTCTTCGGTATGTTCATCCTCATACCACGGCCACAAAGTGAGAAAGTGCTATTACACACATTTTACTGACGGAAGTAGTGCACAGTACAGAGACACTGCATCTTGCATCAGACCATTACCCCAATTACAGACCAGGAGAGGAAAGCTCATGTAATTAAGTCCTCAGCTAGTGCCATCAGCCTCAAGTCACAGAACCAGAAACCACAACACAGGTTCAAAAGCAGATGCAATATGGACACTGTAAGAGAAGAGAGCGGTAGTACATGGAAATGAAGACGGAATTAATCTTACTATTGCGTGCAGATGAAGCATTTCAAAAATCAAAAGAACTTGCTTCCTCACAAGCAGGCATGGCATAATTTGCAAGACAGGATTCAGGATGTAGAGGGGCAACTTTGTGTTCTCTACAGCTATTTGGTAGTGCCTGGGACACAGTAACACTGCAATTACTGAATTAGTTCATTAAAAGTAATACTCTCTATAGCTGGATTCAACTGCTGTATTTTGGTTTTGCTTCGTTTGGTCAAGTTATGCCCTCACTTACGTCTGTAAATCTGACTTACACCCTCATCCTTCTCCTCACTCTTCCCTTCATAGGCTCAGATGACCAGACTCAGCCCTACGAACCTGACGGGAGATCAGCAGGCATCACTGAGGCCCTGTACTGCCCCTTTGTCACTGGCTCAACCTCCTTCTAAGAACATACTTTGTAGCCAGAGGTTTTCACTACTGTTCAATGTTAGTAGCTCTTAATCCTAAAGATGTTTGCCCAGGCCAGAGCAGTTTTGTCCAGGATTAAAAACCCCAGACAACAGCTCTCAGAAGTATAGCACCACCCACAACAGGTTACTTCTGAGGAGTCTGTAGAACGATTTTATGGCAGCATGAACTTTTCCACTGCTCATGACATAAGAAAATAAGAGCTATTACATTTACTACTAAAAGTCTCGTGCATCTTCTTGGTATCTAAGATCCCCCAGCATCTTCTCTAATAGCTGCCCAAGTTACAAATTTGCCTTTGGTCAGAGATCAGTGATAAAACTTGTAAATATGACATTTGCTTTAAAATGTGTGCAAAACAGAGTTCTCTGTCCAAAGTATTTTAATTTGAATTCATTTTGTATTTCAATTGTATTTTTAATATAAACTTTACATTTTTTCTTCACACATTATAAAGAATTCACAATACTATGCAACATTAAATACACAGTCAGATTAAAATTTACAGTTGGCAATAATGAGACTCAAGTTTTTCTACTGTAATTGTGGTTTTGGTTTCTTCAAAATATGACTTTGACAGCGTTGTTCGTATGGATAGAACACTTCACAGTAAGCACTGAATCAAGATAAGATACTCTAACCATAAAGATGTGCATTCCCCGTTACTGTACACAAGAACATCATCTTTGCTCATTGTGTTCTTTAAATGTATCAATGCCAACAAGTGCTTAAATTGTGCTGTGAATACGCTCTCAATGAACAAACACTAAGGAGTCATGTAACAGCAAACACCAGGACCACCAGAACAAAAAACCTACAAGTATAATAGTGGTCCTGAGCTGGCAGGATGTACATTTACAATGTGTTGAGATTAGTTCCAAGCAGGTGTAGAAACAAACAACCTTTAAGAGTGAAACCTTTAATAACAAATTTAAAGCACTGAAAAAAGCTGCACTGCATGGGGAGGATCATAGCAATGTAAGAATTTATTTTATTGGTGGCGTTTGGCTTGGAACAAGTTACTGCAAGTCACTGGCCATTCCTTGAAGGACAATGTGGAATACTTCAAGGGTGCTGGGCGCTTCACTTCAGAGATTTGAAACCAACTCTATACAAGAAACCTACACCCAGTAAGTCGAGGAAATTGCATGATATATGGTTCTGCAGGGTTAGCACCAAAGATCATAAACTCCTCCAGATAGTACATTCATCTTCCAAAATATTAACGAGGTGCTTTTCATGCTAGAGGATAGTAAGTAGGAGAACATTAGAACCGCACATTTCACTGAAAACATACACTTAAAATTTGGAACCTTGATTACAGAGATGACAAGAATATGTTTTTAAAGAAAAAAAAAAAAACAAGCTATTCAAGGAAAACAGCTAAAACAACAAGAAACTGTCAAGAGTTGCTCTGGTGGTTACATAGTATGTTAGAAATTTTGTTTTCCTACATCTCGTACATAAATAATCACAATGATCGTTCATTTTTTGCAGAGTAGTTTCTCAGAACTTCTTTGTATTAGTGTTACAATCACAAACAGAAAAGTAGGATTACTTTAAATGTCGATTTTACCTTTTTTTTTTTCCATTAAAAAAAGTAAAAGGAAAGAAAGCAGGATGTAGTCAGAGATTCTACACCTAGGCAGGTACACAGGAGATTGTTTATATTTGAACAAAATACCATTTCTTCAATGTTAATGCTGTACTTTATAAAGCATCATGCCAGAACATAAACCGCTTTATGACCATGCTTTATGAAGAATCTTCATTCCATAACCTATGTTATTTAATCACGAGCCTAAATTAACAACTAGAAGAGCACGTTATGCTACTTATGCCGATGTGCTGTAGCACCGTACTGCATTTTCAACAGGGATTGGTATCTGCAGAGATATCATGAATAACAGAGAGGAGTCCTTCTTTAAATGTCAATTAGAGCTTT
>VXAV01011882.1:59793-72386 GCA_013399715.1 Alectura lathami
GTTATGTGGGGAAAAAAAAAAAAAAAAAACAACTAAAACCAACTTTCTCCTTCCTTCACCATGAAAGAAAATCCAGTCCAGTGATTATTAAGTTGAGAAACATACTTGCAAGGCTTGTGTCAAACGTCAGCACATGCTTACTGCTTTAATTTTTTGTTGACCTAATGCTGTTGGAAAGCTTTTGTGCACAAAGACAATAGCTAAGATTATGCCTGAGTGGATCTGGTTATTTGTCAAGAAAATGTTTGAAAGATTCTTTGGAAAGGTGGCTCCCAGGAAAAGTAATCAGATTTATCTCCTGTGATACAATATTAAACTTTGCTCACAAGCTACAGACAAGACTTCGTGCATTGCAAAATTGAGACTGGGGCAGAAAGTGAATAAAGCACTACGTGCTATTCAAGCACAAAAAAATAAATGCCTTTTCCCAAGAAACTTACAACTGAGTTAAAAAAAGAAGGGGAAGCTTCAGCTAGACCAGTAAGGAGAATACATGGAAACTCAGTGAATAATACAACTGCACCTTTGCTCAGCTGCAACTTCTGTAGCAATTAATAGTCACCATTCAAGATTATAAATCTCAACTGCTCTTAACCAAGCAGATCCTCTGAAAATAATCTGTAGGCTACCTACAAGAGATTGTCTCCTGCCTGCTAATGTGCCAGGGATGCTTCAGCAGACCAGGTTCAACATTACCTGGAACGTAGAGCCATGGCCAGAGCTGTGAGCTTGTAAATGCAAAAGGCAGGGAAGACTGATTATGAAAACAATTTCAGAACCATTCAGACCAAGGTGATAAGCAGAGCTCACAATACCTCAGCAATCTAATTACCATAGAGCAATATGCAGAGTTGTATTTCTACTTTGAGAGTTCAACTCTGAAATACCAGAGACAGCAGACGGGGCTCCCAGAATGCTCTAAGGGTATAAAAAATAGCAGAAGTTACTTGAAATAATTGCCTTCTCCACATGAGCTTTTTGTGTTCCTCAAAAATGACTGTCCCACAAACTCAGAACTCATTCTTGTGTGAGTCTTCTGGACAAGAGAAAGATTTGTTTCTCCAAATATGTCAAAATAAGCTGTAAGTAAGGATGCAAAAGCCTAGAACTTTAATTGTGCGCTCATCTAGTAGGTGAGACGCAGCCCTGAAGGTCCCTTAGCACACCGCGATGTATCAGCAGAGGTTTGGGTGTCTTTCTAGTTTCACCTCCTTTATCAGAATAGAAGAGTTTATTTACTTGTTTTTTAAATCAAGCATGTCTGCCAGCAAAGAAATCCCACCTGAATTAGACTTGTGGAGAGAGTCTACTGTCTATATACAGTGAACTTCCCAAAGGGAGGAGAGGGAGTCTTACATTGCCCACCCTCCATAGCCTGCTCCTCTCGTTGCAGCAGCTTACAGGCTTCAAGACCTTCAGGAGGGGAATGAGACTTCACGTGCAAACACAGCTGAGCCTGAATATACTGAGCCAAGCTGCTCATCTACAAAATCAAAATCACACTTTGAACTTTGTTCAGAAGAACATCTAACAAAATTCTACACGTGAAAAAAATAAATAGTCATAAATGGTGTGACTACAAAAGGCAGAGTGTTGCCACTGGTAGCTCTGGAACTGCTGCCAGCCAGTAAAACCATCTCACCTTTGAGAAACAGCCTTATTAGTATCCTACTTCAGTGGCAAACAAGCCCGGGGAAGCAAGATTTTAAAAAATACAAAAACAAACAACAACAAAAACACACACAAGATCCCGATCTACTAAAGAAGCAATCATTGCATAATAGTAGGGATATATACTGTGAAATATCACCCCCAGCACTGCCACACATCCCAGACTAGTTAGGAAACTGTTTTGGAGCTTTTATAAAAGCACATGAATATGTGGTGTCACTATAAGGTACGTGAGATAAGAGAAACTGTCAAATTAAGTTAAAAAAAGACCATGATTGAAGAAGAACAAGGACCATTTTTTCTTTTATATTCCAAATTTAAAAATCAAAGTTACTTTTGGAAAAAGTTGAAAACTTCAGGGAAAAAAAAAATATTTCTGACTTGAAAGCACCCATTTAAACACACACAAACTCCTCCTGTCTGACAGAAACTAACAAAGTATTGGGAGCATCAGAGTGTTTTGAAAGGATTGATACCTAAGAAGCCATTAGGGAATTGTCAAGCATAAAACTTTTGGGCAGATGAGGAGGAAAAAGAAACAAGAAAGAAAACCCTGTCCTCATTCCAGAAGCTCTCTCTCTTACCCATCAAACACAGTATGAGAAGTAAAAGGTCTCTCTTCCGTGGCTGGGCTCAGCTCCCAGCACACCAGCTGCAGTGCCCCTGTCACGGCCATGTGAAGCTGCCTCTCCTGCTGGCTGAAGAGGGACTGGCCCCTGTCACCAACTCCAGAACGAGCATTGGTGTGCATCATGGTACAAAATCTACAGGCTTCACCACGTAAAAGCAGACTACATGCTACAACGTTCCCTTAATCCCTGTTCAGAAATCTTTTGCACTCAGATTTTCTTTTTTGGATTTTCTGCACTCAGACGATTCATTTAAGAAATCTGTACGTAGATACTCACATATGCTAGTACAGTTGAAGAAATTACCAAAACTATTTCTCACCAACGGAAGTATGAGTAGCACTAATGAAAAGCACAAAAGGTCTCCACGTGTCAGAAAAGCATCTGTCTTCAAATTTCTGATTTTGTAGGTAATCAGGTGATTTAAAAGGATCAAAATAGCCAGAAAAGGAAAATAAGGTTTTAACTGCCCTCTGAGTAACTCAGACAAATCTCTTTTAAGGGAAGAAAATGGCATGGCAGTTCTTAAATTCCAAAGCATTAGTTCAACACAGAATCACCTGAGATTATCAGCAGCATTCCAGCTTTCAAAACATAGTTCTTTGTTGGCATATCAGAAAGTTTTTGGAAGGGAAAACGACGGACCAAGAATCTAAGATGAGAGCTTTGTGCAACTACTCATACTTCCCTCATACAGATGAGCAAAAGGAAAGAACCTTCCCACCTCACGTGGAGGAACAATTCCTTCATCTTCTCTTCACACTGTGCCCGGGACACATTCTTCTCTTTCAGAAGTAAGAGAGAAACCAAAAGCATGCTTCTGAACAGCTAACTCCTGAGGAAAGGTAAGGCAAACCCAAACCCCTCCAGCACTTGCCTAGCACCAAGACTGGCAAGCCCTGCCAGCATGGCACCGACAGCTGGCTCCACGGCTTGCTGGGCCAACAGCTAGCCTTCTCCAGCCAAAGGCTGCTAACCTAGGCAAGCAGAACAGAAGATGCTTCCGCCCACAAAGGAAAAGACAGGGTCCTACAGAAACATGATCCGTTTTTATGAAAAAGGAAAAATCTGGGCTCTCAGTCTGACCAAATGCCAAGAGTTATAAAACACATCCTAAAGCTTTTAATGAGTATTTTCCTCTTCTATCTTCTTTTAGCTATCTGCCCTTTTTTTCTGTGCGCCGAACTAAATAGCTCCTTCACTTAACATTTCTTGAACTTTTCTTGAGCACTTCTTGGTCTTTGCACAAAAATGAAAAATGTTTGTGTTTTAGACATACAAGTCAGACACCTCTATAAAGCAGCAATTCTATCCTCGCATTGCACTGCAGCAGACTATCCTACCCTAATGCAATATCAACAGTTACAGAAATAATCTCTACACAAATCTATGCTATATCATTAAAGAAACAAGTAAAATTAAAGTTCACAGAATAATTGGCCAAAAGTCATTTCACATCAGGTTCTAAGTTTGAAAGTCTGAAAAGCTGTCTTCACCCCACGCAATGCTATAAATAAGTTAAGCAGGAGTGTGCTTGGCACTAATGCAGAAGTTAGACCTATCATTATTACTCTGACCTATCACTGTTCCTTGAATTCTGACATTTATTTTAGACCCACACGGTATCTGCTCATTAGAGAGCTGCAAAGTAAACTCACTAAACAACAGTAGGTGAGAGAACCACACAAAACAGATTAACTGGGAAATCTGAATACATGACATGACACCTGATTTTCTTTCTTGGACATCGCTAAACACCGACGGACTAGCGTTCGGGAGCACGGAATCCTAAGACCTTAAGTTGTGCTTTGCAGCCATATCTGCAAAAAGCAAAAGCATCCTGCACCTAAGCATAAGCATTGCTTACACTGCCAGTGCGCGTTTTAAAGGAATACGTTATTTGCTGGCATTCTATTTCCTACAGCACACGTTTTGTTAGTCCTTCTTCTGACAGCTCTCCTTTCCTTTGGGGGTTTGGTATCATTCCATCTCTTTTTGATGCATACTGAATACTTTGCATATACCCATAGCTTTTCCCAGTGTTCTTTCCCCACTCTCTCTTTCCATTTCCACACTTCCTCAATATGAGATTCACACCTCGTTGTGTTTTCCTTTATCATCTTACCATTCCCCAGGTCCTTCTCCTCCCACCCACTCCCCCCTCCTCCAGTCTCAAACTGGAACTTCATCAGGAGTTCCTACTATGAGGAAAAACAAGCAAACATGCTGCTTTTGGGCTGTGAAGCAAGCCTAAACTCAAGAGCTACTTGATCTGATCTTTGGTCTGATCACACCTTTTGATCAGACCAAAAATAAACATCAGACAAACAGCATCATCTTTTGTCTGATCATCATATGCTTCTGGTTTTGGCCTCACTTCCAAATGAAATGAGCTGCCATTGCACGAAGTAACTATTGCTCAGAAAAATCATAACACATGCAAACTGTCCTTACTCGAATTGAATCTGACATTGGGATCTACATTAACTCGTAGAAGAAAATAAATCCACAGATCTGAAGCTGCTACAAAGACAGGCCACCACAGTTTCAGACACACACCAAAATAAAACATTAGTGGGTCAGATACAAAGTAGAGAAATACTAACTAAACAGCTGTTTGCTAAACAGCATTATTTGCAGTATTTAACATCTTACAGGATAAAGGAATGCTCTAAAGCACAGAAAAAAAAAAAAAAATTACCTTACTTCAGCTGGTGGGTTTTGTGAATAAGGATTCGCAGAGCACGCCAAAATCCTAACCACAGCTCCAGGATGGTACGTCTCCAGGATGTGCACCGCAGTGGGATAGACGGGCTCCTCAAAAGCCAGTTCCACGTAGTCCTGGCTACAGAAGGTGGTGGGCGTCCTCCTGAAGGGCAGCCGTGCGCTCGGGCAGTGATCCCACCAGGTGCCGTAAGTCCGAAACACAGCAGTCTGCGTGAAGTCACCGGAGCTGGGGTACACGTTCGGGATACCCGCCAGATTCCACATGGTGTATGACATGCTGTTTTCACTACCATAATGAGAGCTGAAATCCAGCACTTCTTTGGCATACTGAACTATCTCAACGTTGATAGGTAAGGCTCGGGTGTTCGATTCAATAGCCCTCCGGCTGTTCATCTCTCCTCTGGTAGCTGTCCTAGCTCGGCGCCGAAGGCACATGTAGTAAAACATGCTCAGAACTGTTAACATGGGAAACACCGGTGGCATCTAGGTGTGACTCATGAAGATGCAAAAGGTCAGGAGTCCTTTATAAGGTGCAGCAACTGCTCGCGGAGTTCTGAAAAAGAGCTGGCAAAACAGAATGAATAAACACAGTGAGCAGACAAAATATACCTTAGAAAACAAGCTTCACTCTTCCAAATATCCTCTTAAACATACTGCTACTAAAACATTAAGAAACTGTTACATTTTATGACAATTATTTACTTGTAAGTCACTAAGTATGGCTTGCCATTTATAGAGTTTAAAAGAGAAGACTGTGAAGAAACAGTCAAACCTAACCCTCAAGTAACAATCAGCATTAAATTAAGTATTACTTTCAGGGACTTACCGAGAACAAAAAAAAAGGCTTTCACTGACTCATGAAAATAAAGTCAAGTATGAGATGGCATCTTCTAGTGTAAACAACTGTAGAAACTTCCAAAGTTACAAATCAAATTATCAGGAGCATAGTTTTAAAATAATTAAAACAAATTTTTAAAGAAAACACTCAGATACCTAGGCAGGCTGCAGCAACACAGCTCAACAAAGCCTCAGTTACTTCACGGCTTGTCTTTGCACAGGGATTGCTCCTAGGACCCAAGTTATTTCATTTAAAGCTAGCTCAAGTATATCCAGACTATAATAAAGTCTGGAGAGTAAATACACTCTTCAAAGCTGGCTCAATATAGGACAGCTGCCCCAGGAAACTGATTCCTCTAATTTGTCCCCATACTTTGTGAATTGTTTTTAGAGTGAAACAGAAAAGTTTTGGGTGGTTAATCTAAACCAAAAACTTAACCCGCTCCGTCCCTGACAAGAGCACTAGCCCAAACAGTTTCACAAAAATATTGTCATTACCCTTTGAAGTTGTCCATGACGGCATTTAACAAGGACTGAAGGGTCCCCACCCTCCTGAAGGGTGCTCACAATTCATGAACAGTATCATCTTCCTTTAAGCCATGCAACAAAGTCAGTCTTAGGAAGAGTCAAGGCATCAGAAGCAGAAGTCCCCAGAGAAAGCATTTTAATTCTGACAAGAGAAAATATTTCATGTAACAAGTCAGTTATACACAAGACATACTCTGTCTGCATAGACATCCACCCTGAAAAATATCAACACAAAATGTAGAAATAATTAAAGATACCAACATGTTTGACACAGCTAGACCAGATCACAAGTAAAACAAACAAGCAGCTTTACCTACTAGAAAACACCAAATTAAAGATGAGCCTGTAAAGTTTTCTGTTTACAATGGTGAAGAAATATTTATAGCTGAATGGGTTTTTTCAGGACACAGAAGGGCTGTATCATACTCCCTACTAATACGATCCTCTTACACACGCTTGTCCCATATTTAGCAGCCACTCCATACCTGCATGATGTAAACTGTTAGATTTACCACCACAGAGCAGAAATTGGAACGTATTCTCTGATTTCTGCTAGCAGTATGCAACACACCTGGGCAATAACACAGCACTCCAAAATCACACCCGCTGTTACCACAGCCTGTTCCTCTGCTGGCCTCCAGATCAGCTTGTTTGCCCGCTTTACTAGGAAAAACAGGGAGCAGTGCCCACAAGCCACTAGAGGCTGGCAGAGATGACTAAGCATATCTCAGAATAAACGCGTCTCCAACAGCCTGTGCTGTGGTTGCCAGTTAGCGTACCGCAGGGTACGTGCTGCTGTAACCAGTGACCAACAGCAATGACTCTTCAACTGCAGGACACGCATCAAACAGCAAGGAACATGGTGCTGGGAGACAACCCACACGTTCACCATTGGGAAAGGGTACACGCGGGGCCATACTTGATGGATTGTCTGACAGCAGAAGTTTAAACTATGTTAAATAAATAAGGAGAATAGAGAGGAATCAAAGTGGCTTTTGTACACCTCACCATACATTCGGTGTGCATATTTCTTGGGTAACTTGTTTGCTTCCCATACTCCCAAAACGCACACACAAACAGCTTTCTTTCGTTTGAACGCTGTCAGCCAGGCACATGCAGGAACAGATAAGGCAGGCGGCACTGTTTAGCCCTCTTACTCATGACAGCAAGGAAGTCTACTAACCAAGCGTTCACGTCTCACTTCCTTGCCTCCTCTATTATTAGCTTTTTGTTTAGTCCCTGCCCTTCATTCAGCTTCACAAGTTGACATAGCTGTCAACGATGAATTGCCCCTGACATACAGTGCAGAAGGAAGTACATAAGGTGACACTCTGGATCCACTTTAAGTTCTGCCAGAATGCCAAAACCACACAACGTCACATATCCCCTACGCACCCCACCAAACCATCTTTTAGAAAAGGCACTGGGGGCAGGGAGGGGAGTGCCAACTCCCCAGTCTCTTCTCCTAAAATAAAAATAATAATAAAAAAATAAATCATAGTTTCAGCAGGAAGCTGCTGTAAGATGCAACTGAAGATTACAAATACATTCTCCCTCTGGATTTTTTTCCCTTCTTATATAAAACCTCTTCACAGAATATGCCAACAGACATTAAACTTCAACAAACTCACTGCTGTCAAGACTCAGCATCGTGTAGCTCAGCATAGACTCAAACTTCAGACTCAAATTTTCACTGATGAGCATGGCTTGAAGCCTGCTCCACAGAAATCAGGGCTGTACAGAGCTCAATTTTGAGTCACTCAGCTGGGATATGTCAAGAGCCGGTGAGGATCACTGATCTCACACAGGCACCCTACATAATTTCACACCTGCACTGCAAACTCTGAGCTTCCTCCAGCCACGGCCCAGCACTCTGCAGCCCTGCTTGTCAGGAGCAACACAAATCCAGGTGTCCTCCCCATCAGCAACAAAGAGGAGGGCAACCGTCAGCTGGCTGAGACACTACCCATACCAACTTCAGTGATTTTCAAAACTGCTAAGAATGGGATATCCTTGAGACTGACGCTGCTTTCTCATTTTAGGCTGACATTGGCCAACACGCTCAAGCTGGGAAGTAGGAAGAACAAGGGCAGAGCACACAGCTTTCATAAAAACGTGCTAGTCTGAACCATGCAAGTGGAAGAAAATCACTTTTAAAGAGTTAGAAGCAATATACAATATAGTAGCTTTTAAAAAGTAAGAGGAAAGAAAAACCTATCATTGAAGAGTGATAAATAAGCATTAGGACAACAACCCAAACTCTTCTTTTGGCATTTCAAAAGAAGCATTAAGAATTGTGTGGAGTTAAAAGACCAATGGGAAATTGTTGAGGAGGCTGAAGGATAATAAGCTAAAGAAAGAATTACACTAACTATAGATCAGTAGGGCCAGGTGACGCAGAGATTTGTTTAAAAACTACCATAGCTTGATTTGATTTCCAATTAAAGGGATCTAACTTTGCAAATACAAATATGCAGGCTCAGGCCTAGGCAAAGCATCCAGACAAAAACCTCTGGAGCAGTGCAAAACTTATGTGGAAATCTTGTTTTTCTTCCTAAACTGCTTGATTATTTCTGTCCTGTTGTATATGCATAGAATCACAGAATGGCTTGGGCTGGAAGAGACCTTAAAGCCCACGCAGTTCCAACCCCCTGCTGTGGGCTGGCTGCCACCCACTGGATCAGGCCACCCAGGGCCCACCCAGCCTGGCCTTGAACGCCTCCAGGGATGGGGCACCCACAGCTTCTCTGGGCAGCCTGTGCACCTCATGTCCTTTTGAGTAAAAGATTTCCTCATAAAATCAAACATATTATTCAAACTGAAGCTTAATAAAGGTTTCTTTTAAATATGTGTTATTATCTTCCTCCCAAGCAGCTGCCTTCTTTCATTTGCTTTCTTCCGTATAATTTTGTTTTTTTTTTTCTGTCAAGATACAGCTAAGTGGGCTGAAACAGTGCTACTGAGTGTCAGGGCCCCCAGCAGCCCCCACCAGCTAACACTGAGGGCACGAGGGATCGATCAGAAACCACCAGCACTGCTCCACAACCGGCAGGGACGACGCAAGGTGCTATGCCCTGCCAACACACCCACTTCACAGCCCCAGAGCAGGCCCCATTCCTGTGGCAGCTTAGGCCCATTGTCTGCAGGGCTGGCCGAGCTCTGGGACCTGCCCGGACCCATTCAGCCGCTCTCTTGCCAGGGCCAACTCCACCAAATCCTAGAATGGCTTGGGTTGGAAGGGACCTCAGAGACCATCTAGTTTCAACCCCCCTGCCGTAGACAGGGCTGCCAGCCACTAGCTCACTAGATCAAACTGCCCAGGAACCCATCCAGCCTGGCCTTGAACACAGCCAGGGATGGGGCAGCCACAGCTTCTCTGGGCAGCCTGTGCCAGCGCCTCACCACTCTCTCAGAGAAGAATTTCTTCCTGAGGTCCAACCTAAACCTCCCCTCTTGCAGTTTTAGCCCATTCCCCCTTGTCCTACCATTATCCACCCGTGCAAAAAGTCGGTCCCCCTCCTGCCTGTAAGCTCCTTTCAAGCATCGGAAGGCCGCAATGAGGTCTCCCCGAAGCCTTCTCTTTTCCAAGCTAAACAATCCCAACTCCCTCAACCTTTCCTCATAGGAGAGGTGCTCCAGCCCTCTGATCATTTTGGTGGCCTTCCTCTGGACCCGCTCCAACAGCTCCACATCCCCTCTGTACTGGGGGCCCCAGGCCTGGACACAGTACTCCAGGTGAGGCCTTCCAAGGGCAGAGTAGAGGGGGACGATCACCTCCCTCTCCCTGCTGGCCACCCCTCTCTTGATGCAGCCCAGGATGCCATTGGCCTTCCTGGCTGTGAGAGCGCACTGCCGGCTCATGGCCAGCTTTTCGTCAATCACAATGCCCAAGTCCTTCTCCGCAGGGCTGCTCTCAGGGAGTTCTTCTCCCAGTCTGTACACACACCTGGGATTGCCCCCAGTGCAAAACTTTGCGCTTGGCCCTGTTGAACTTCATCAGGTTCTTCTTGCTACACACACAGCCTTCTGAGACTGTAACTCACTATTTCCTTTCTTCAAATACATCCTAATAAAGGAAAATGCCTTATGGCTTCTCTGCGTCTTTCACTGGAATAGGCACTAATTAAACAAAAGCATCCAAAAGCACTAGATCTCTTTGGACTATTTTGCCCCTTTTTACAGGGAGTCCACATACACAAATCTGTTTTCCAGCTTCCAAGTAACTCATCATGTTAATGATTATTGTACATATTCATTTTGGTTACTCTTGCAAATTCAACTCCCCAGTATTCAATTTTCTCTCACAAGTGCAGAAACGGGGTACATGGGCAATACATAGTTCTTCACCTACTTGAATGCTATATACTGGGGGCTGGAGGGGCTGCTAAGTGAAGGATAGGCGTAAAAAACATAACAAGTAACACGCATTATACATGCAAAAAACATAAAAGCTGGTGCATCTCATCCCAGGGCAATATATGGCATTAGAGGAGAGTTCATGCTATTTCAAGAAAAGCAAATGCACATACACACCAGGTTTGACTTTTAAAGACAGAGAGGCAGTAATTCCTCTTCACACCAGCTTTGCTATCTTACACCTGGGAGTACTGTGTAGAGCTTTCTTTCACTTGACTATAGAAGAAACAGAAACCTTGACAAATTATAAAGAATGTATAAATGACAAAAGCAATAGCTTGTATTATCTCTGAAGAGAGATTAATGCCATTTGATGTATGTGTCTCAGGCAAAAGATGGCCAGTGGGACGTCTCTTAGTTATCCTTACACATTAATACACAGAGGGAATGCTGGAACCTTACATTATAGGCCAAAACAGAGGGTTTTTAGCACAAGTTAACATCTCTCACTGTTAATTACGTAGATTATACCAGTATCTACACTCAACCTGTTGGAATTAGGAGCTAATATTAATTAAAAACTAATATGCTCTTACAACAGACTTCATACTCGGGCCTCTCTGAGTTTCTTCAAGTAATGTGTTCTCGCAGTAACAACAAAGCCATTTTACGTCTGTGAAACTCCTGAACTTAGTATGTAAAACCAACAGAATGCTAAGACAATTCTACCATTTACATCTTGATTGTGCTGCTGTCATGAGCATCAAAGCAGTCACAATCCAGGCATTTCAAATAACTGCACTGTCTGCCTCTTCCTCCCTGCGAGGATCAGACCTCATTAAAGGGCTGAGCGTGCAAGCACCGCGGAGACTGCCGTTACTCAGGCATCTGTTACATAGCCAAGGTGACCAGGCTGCCTGCTGGAGTTGGTCTTGACATCACAGCAACCACTTCCCACTATGCACAAATTATCACCTTTTCAGAAGCAACTCCCACACAAAGCGTAAAGCCACCAGCATTGTAGTACTCCACTTTCAATGTCTGCTATTCCGCTGCACTGAAACTCTCCCCCTCTTGTAAATAAAAATAATAAATAAAAATAATAGTTGTCACGTTGTTCCAGCCAGTCCTGTGGCCGTCCTCACCTATGACTAGATAAAAGTTCAACAGCCTGTGGCATTGCAGCCTGTGGCCTTGCAGCTGAGCAAGCTCTGCACAAGCAGCATACCAAACCTCGCGCAACCCTCATTCAGCACCGCCTCCAGTAAGCAGTGCAGGTGCACTTGTCTGCCTGTTCCTATCCACAAAGCCGTGCTATCTTCCCACGCGCTGTCTCCTGGCCGGCCAGCTGCCTCCTCACCACGCACATCCTCGCCCAGCAGCCAGCGGGCCAGGCCGTGACCGCACGCTGCCCGCACATCAGCCTGCGCTGATGACAAACAACTCCCGTGCAGTGAAACACTCCAGCGCAGATACCTAACACCATAACTTCGCAGCTACCCCTCTGCCCGCCTTGTTCTGCTGCGACCCGCCAGCTGCGGGGACAACACGCGTCCCATAAAACCACAGCGACCCGAGCAGCAGCCGGTACCTGCGCACAGCCAGGTGCCTCCAAGCAGAGGCAGGGAAGAGCCCGGCGCAGAGATGTGCCGCCTGCCCCAGCGCCGCCCTGTTACGACCCTGCGGGAGCTCGGTTTCCTTCGCACAACTCGGCGCTCCCCAAGCACGTGCGCTCCCGCGCCGCCCGCCCGACGCCCAGCTCTCCCCAGCAGCCACGCCTGGCCGAGGCCTACAGCTGGCACCGCCACCCGGAGCCCTGCGAGCAGCCGAGCTCCCGCACCCCAC
>VXAV01011882.1:72672-152850 GCA_013399715.1 Alectura lathami
GGGGCGGGGCGCTGCGGGGCCCCGCAGTAGGTTTGGGCGGTGGGGTCAGCCGCAGCCCGGCCCGGTCAGGCTGTTAACGCGGTGCGCTGAGTCCCAGCACGTCAGAAGGGCAGACTTGATTTTAATTGACCTTAGCGAGTACTCGCTCCAGCGAATCGCAGCGCCTCTTGGGTCGCCAACTGGCGTGTTGCGAGCCGAGTGTCACGTTTCGCTTCCGTACCCTTCAGGCTGACACGCATGCCCAAGCGCTTGTGCTTTCTCTCTCAGCCTCCGTGTCCGACTCCAGGTCCTGCGGTGGTCACGGCGCTGGCGGTCGGGCCGTCTCCTCTGCCCCTGCCTCCAGCGATGCCCCGCAGGAGGCAGGCCCTGGCAGGGGTGAGCCTTACCACGAGGAGTCTCTTTGGCAGCCCCTCTTGCTGCCTGGCGTTTGTCTTTAGTGTTGAAGGTCTTCAAGCAGTCTTAACGTTTTCAGAATGTGCCACCCAAGCTCATCAATGCCTTTCAATTTTTGTATGCATGCGACAGTTTCATAAGCAGGCAATTAGAACAAATGGAAAACAATGATTGTTTAATGAGGCAGTCTGCTATGCGGGCAGTAGAAATAAGTTACGTTTGCTTCAGTGTGAGACACAATACAAAAGAGATCTATTATTTAATCTTTTCCAAACGGTGACTAAAGGAAACCTGCAAAATCTTAGAAGCACATTTTCTTAATTTACTCCCAGTCCTCCAGCAGTACTACATTAAGCTATGCAAACATTAGCAGGATGAAGTAAAGCTTAAACACATGCACATATCATCATATCAGCCACCGTTCTCACTTCAAATCAAAAATTGAATTGCTAAAAGTACAGACATCTTGGAAATAAGACTACAAGTATGTTTGCTGAGTCAGGAAATAGAATGTTAGACATGGAGCTGAATTTTTGTATTTTATTTTGTTGTTTTCATTCTGTTTTTCCTACATAGCTTGTTACCTTCAGCTTGTGGCGAATCAAGAAAGGGAATGCTTCGAGGGCATAGCTTATCTGACCCACTCAGACTTGCACTTTGGCCTGAAATGCATCACCTAGGAACTGGAACCTAAAAGTTTCAACATTTGGCTATAAAGAAAAGGCAGACGACAGTTCAAATATCTGTACAGTGGTCAACGTTTGGCCAAATCATTCATATCCTGTGCTTATTTTAAGACTATTAAGTTCTCTGTTAGTGCTGAAGATAGAAGACCATGAAAAGTTTTTTTCTCAGTTCGCTCATCATCCTCCGGCTCACGTAGGCTGGAAGATTACTCTTATTCACCTTCGGCAGATTCATCTTACTTAAATTTAGGTTTCTAAAAGTTATGTGTTTGATCCGATCTGCTAATCCATGGGGAGATACAGACACTTCCCAGGATTGCAACCGTTCAGTCCTTGTGAACGAGGACAGAACCAGCTTCGTCGTCGTGCGCGGGGGCTGTCCAAGCGCAGGTAACATTCTGAGCCTGAAGGCAGCCTGGTGTTTGTTAACGGGAACAGAGGCTCTTGGGTGGCAGCATTCTTTTTGTCTGCACTGCTGTCTTAATTCAAACTATGGCAAGATGTGCTCCAAATTACTGGCAAATTGTCATTCCCCAGCCTTTGCAAAAATCAGTTGATGATCTCTTTTGTTTTTTCAAATTATCCACATCCAGAGCTGACAGATGGTTTCAGTGACCTGTGCCACATGAACACTTCATATCGATTTCTATATATTCATCAGCAATAAAACTAAGGATAGAATATGTTCCAGAAATGGTGCCTCTGCGTTGAAATGAAACACAGTGCTGGAACAGCACAGCCTTGCCCCTCTTCGTAAATTATCAGTGAGACTTATCTTCTGTGTGTTAACTGGATTTTGTAGTTGCCAAATCCATGCCTTAATGGCGTCCTGCTACTCCCTTCAGCTTTCACTCATTGTGACACCTTGTGCTATGGCTTGCTCGTTAGGGGGAAGTCCTTCTCTTACTGAAGTTAGTAGGAATATTGTTATTTCTGAATTATAGATAAGGAACAAAGATGCTTTATAAACGGCATGGTTAAATGTGGTGAAGATGTTTATGCCTATACCAAAGGCACGTAAGTGAATTATGTGGCTGGCAGCATCTCGGTCTCTTCTGATGCCCAAGACAAGTGACCAGGGCTTGGATCCTCTGTCAGATACCTCAGCTCAGTTGGCACCACAAGCCACCACTGCGATGACTGGTCAATGACCAGGGCAAAACTCTGTGAGAGGGGAGGTGAGGATCCCACAACGCCAGCTGTTGTCTGTGGCCGTTGAAGCTGCAAGTTTCTTATGTTCTGCACTCACAGAGGATGTCCAGATCCACTTTTCTAGGCAAGGTGGTCTTTGAAAATGCACATATGACAAAGGGATTTGTAGTGAGAATGAAAATTCTGCTTATTAAGCAATGAAGCTTACCTGAGCTTGGGTAAAGACTCACAGGACAGGGTAATACTTTACTGAAGCTTGCCAAAAAGGAGGCCTGTGATGCAATTTCTAACGTACCAGTTGAGAAAACGCACCGTAAATAACTCGTGCAAAATCTATCTGACTTGCAAGTTACCAGTTTCCGCTCCCAGCTGGAAACTGATCAGAATTTTGTTATTCCTGTGCAAAGCCATGTGCTTTGAGTGTTAAACTGAACCCTGAAAATAATGAAATCATTTAATCATTGGGTTATTTTTGATACAGCAGACTTAGCCAAGTGTTAACCGCAAGGCTGCATGGAGAGTGTACACACGGCGCTGTTGCCATTGGTGTGAGTTGTTCTCTCCGGCTTCCTCTGCATCCCAGGATATTAACCCACATGGAAACAGCTCGCTGCCTCTGGAACCAGCATTACTGCTTTTTGGTTTGTGAAATTACATATATTCCTTGAAGTGGAAGAGAAAGTACACTAAGTCAATGAGACTCTTCACTCAGTAAATGTAAACATGTTTGTAGGTGTTTTCGTGAACCAGGCCTAACAAGTCCTAAACTGAAGAAAGGAAGGTATTCCCTTCTACTCCTCTGTTGTTTGCTGGTTGGTTTTTTTGTGTGTTTTTTTTTTTTTTTTTTTTCAGAGGAAATATTTTATTCCCTGCATCTTGTTTTTTCCCATGTCACAGTATTTTGCATAGCATCCTCTGCTATGCTTTATGAAAACACCAAATGGTGTTGTTAATCATATTTGCTGCATTTTTACTTCTCGTGTGTGTGTACTTTTATTAAATAATGAAAGAGAAGAATATGCCACAGTACAAGCATGTGTTTAAATGTTACATACAATTAAACTGCTGCAGTATTTCATCTGTCTCTGCTGCTTGGCACTGGTTCTCAGTAGATCACCAGAATTTAGACTATGCTCTCACTGGGGCAAGGGCAATGTCGTGCTCAGTCTTCTGTGAGGCACCTAGTATATATTAGCAAATTATATAACAAGAAATGTTTCAGCATGTGAATAGCTAATGACAGCAGTTATTATGGAAGCACTCTGCATGATATATGATAAAGCTTTAAGAAAAAAGCAGAAAGAATGAGGAAAAAAAAAAAAATACAGGGTTACCTGGTCTTCTCGCAGTAAAAACATCTTTCCTTTTTATCTTTCTGCAGAAATGTACCTATAAGCAGTAACCCTAAAGTCTGGAAAGGATGCATTCACTGAAGTCTTCATGAGGTTTTTAATGGGGATTAGGAAATTTGAGATAATAAAAACCATTCTATCTAAGGAGGTTGTTGTGCAAGAATCTTCAGACAAGTTTTAAATCAGAATCCTTTGTCAGCAGCAGTAGGATCCAGTAAGGATAATATGCTAATTTTAACTAGCAATAGGCTTCATATAGGCATCTAAGGAGACAGAGATAGATACAATCTTATTAAGCTTTTGTGTTGACACAGCACAGCTTGTTGCTGCGTTCAATTGAAATTTCAGAGTGGGAATGGAAAGCCTGGATAACATTTTAGTAAGATACACAGTAACACTGAAACCTGAATAACAATTGAAAGAGCAAGTGGGAAATTCCCTCAGCCCTTGGGCTACCACCGTTTTTCTGTTCCAGCAGACAAGTAAATGCTCTAGGTGTCTATGCCATAAAAACTTTCCCAGAGGCAATTCTGGCAAAGCACCTACTTTCTTCAAACCGGACCCATTGCTTTAACCTTCTGAATGTCAGATTTCTAAAGCTAAGTGCTTCTGCTGCACCGCCAGCCGCTTCTAGTATCTAGGCTTTCCTTGCAGCCTGCTAGGAGTGCAGAACAGTATCACAGGAGTGTGTGCTCAAGGAACAGGGAGAATTGATTCTGTCTTCATTACAGCTGGAGAGCTGCAAGGTACATTTGGACAAGGTCTCGTTTTTCACGATGAAAGGAATGTTCTAATAATTAGCAGGACTCTATTTTATCGAGCTTATGATATTGATGGGTAGTAATTGCTAATCAGCTGAAGTCTCCTTTATCACTCCAGCACTATTTCTGTATAAACATATCAGCCGTTTCATATTGCCTTGCATAATGGCTGCAGAAGGCTGACTGGCAGCAAGGAGCAGATGACTGGTGGTCCTGAAGTAGTTGTGTGCGGTGGCCACACTGCATTTTTTTAGCACAAACACCAAGGGAATGTATACAGCTGCAGTGCAGTGCCTCAGTGCCTGTAGGTCTGAGCCATATTGACTTCCATGGAGATATGTCATTTGCTTCACAAAAAGACATTGTTAGCCTCTCATCGAGCATCACATAACTATTTAAAACCCTTTATAGCATGTTCGTGTGACCAGAGATATTTTTATAGGTCAGTTGAGTTCCATGGCTGCAGAGCTGCTGTGGCTCATCCAGCTGCTGCCACATTTCACAGTGGCACAATCAGCCAGAGCAGAGCTCAGCAGAGCCGAAGGCTTACAGAAGCTACCCAAGGGCTGGAAACCTGGAGAACAGTGGAAAGCGCTGTGAAGTCCATGCCACTGCTCCAGTCAGATCAATAGGAGCATTGTTATCAGTGTCAATGAATGCTGGTGCTTTTCAACTGATGTCTTAATCTTCCAACCTGAAGGATCAGATATGCAAAAGTTTTCTTTCAGAAATAATGTGTGCATCCACTACACGCAGAAAAGCTGCTGTCAGCCATATAAACACACTAAGAGTAAAGCCATGTGCTTATTATCTTTGTCCACTGCTAAAGATATCATATAGGTTCAAAACCAAAAGTTGTATGTTAAAACAAAACAAAACAAAAAAAAAAAAAAATTACAAAAATTTACCCACAAAAAAAAAAAAAAAAATAAAAAAAATAAACAAAAAAAAAAAAAAAAAAAAAAAAAAAAAAAGGGAGTGGGAAATGTACAAAACACATTGCAAAGCTTATTTTGTGGTGGAACAGTTCAGAATGAGTATTAGAATTCAGCATCTTATTGCCTTGTTCTAAAAAAAAAATGATTCCTGAAAAACCCTAAGAAGTCATGGGAAATCTACCACAGCTTGGGCAGTTAATGACCTAATGACCTTTTGATTAACCTAATGAGTCCTCTTCAGCAAGCAAGGGCACAAAAGAGGAAAATGTCTTCTCAGAGAGATAAGGTTCATTCATCAGCAGAAGCTCAGTCCTCCTGGAGTGGTTGTTGGGATGAGTTTGCCATTCAAGCATTTTTCCAGAATATACAGCAAACTAGAAGAATGCGTTGAGAAAGAGGACTCACGTTGCAAGGGTGGGAGCACAAGCTGGCAAGAAGTCTCTAGTTTTGTTCTTTCTGCTCCTTGTTTCTGTCAGGAATGAGGCTGTCACTTCCTGAAGTATGAAAGCTTTCAGCAGCAGATTTCAGGAAAGATTTAATGAGCTTCCACTTCTAAGGAGAAGCTTGTAGCCACCTCCCCCTGCCAGCAGCTGCAAGTTACACTGTGTCTGTGTGCTTGTAATAGGCAAGTGGACACACGGGTGTGGGAAATACTTTTGGCCCTTCCAATTTGTGAATGTCCCCCAAGTGGTGGACACAGTGCAAATACAAAATGCAACAGGCAGGTGTCTGACCCAAACACTCTCCATTTAGGAATGGATTTACTGCAGTGACAGAAGGAACTGGACTGTCATTTCTGTAGTGAGCGTGGCTGCCACATTGGCATTCAAACAATCACAACATGGAAGGCAAGAATATGGTTTTTTTTGTTCTTATCTACTAATTACACTGGAATTTCCCACCTTAGTGAACTGAATTCTATTTTCACCTTACATCTAGTCATAAACAAACTGGGTGTTAAAGTAGTTCTTCAGCCCTTGCATCTTAGTTTATTTGGCTAGCTCCCTTCTATTTTGTATGTTTGGAGCTTTTAAAATCATCATATTTTCCTGCAGGAATTTGGCTGGTTTCCATGGTTGATGAAGTAGGTTTGTGATCTAGAAAATATTTATAGAGAGAGGGTGACTAAGCAGCAATATCAAGCAACATAATGTCATATATGTATGTAGAGGAATCATATGGTGCAGCACATCTACACGAGTTCTTTGTGCAGCATTGCTAGGGAGAAATTCAAGGAGAAATTGAAACACACAAATGTGGTCAGAATGACTTACGTATAATGGAGTTGCACACTGTGGAGCCTGTATGGTCTGTGATTTTATCAGCCGTGCATTGATTCCTGCTATGTTAATGAAGACCTACTTATAGTTTTCTTGATTAACTTAAGGCTTGGAACTTGTTTCTTTAGCACTAAACAAGATTTAGGTTTTTGAGCTGTTGCATCTGATACCTCAATTATTCATCCTGGGAATTAATGTACAATTAGCATGAATTCCTGCTCACATGGCAATAGATGGTTGTGTTACTTTGGATGCAGTTGCTGAAAGAGCTCTGAATAATGAAGAGACTGGTATTAATATCTTTGTATTGGATACAGATCAGACTGAGTAGGAAACCATTTTTTAATGTAAAACTGTCTTTGCAGGTTGTTTTATTCGTTCCACTCTCTCTTCGGTTTCAGGCTATTCAGCATATCTGCCAATGATTTCAGATAATTATGAGACTGTTAAATATTTTTTTACTACAAATACATTAAAATATTTGGCCTACTTCTGTACTGATTTATACACTTTTGACTGAGGGTGTCCTTTGAAGTGACTGGAATTACCCTGTTGTAAAGTCACCTAAGGAAGATCGTAGGTAGGTCAGTTCTTCCTGGAGCTTATTTCTCCAACATGTCGTGCCTGAGATTTGCCAGTGAGTTACTGGTACTGTTATTAATTAGTTCATCCAAAAGCAAGGTAACAAGGCGCAGTTGCTGAGAACACTGGAATGTCTTTTCATGGCAGATCTGTTTCATTCTTAGCTTTTAAACACAGCAGATTCATCACAAGTGCAGGGTTCTGTTTTCCTGGGTTTTCTGCGTTGATTTCGATTTCCTGGCACCAAATGCTTTCTGTGCCATTTGGAGGACATAGCTAGGGTTCATCAGTCCAAGCCTGAAGCTGCAGTGACATCTGCAGTTCCTGTATGAATTAAGGAGCCTTGGGATGCACAGAAAACTGCTTGCGTGTGTACAACCCACTCACCTCCATGCAAGGGACACCAAGTTACTTGGAGTAGCTGGCAAAATGAAGCAGCTTTTTCCTGCTTGCTGTTAACTTCCAGTATGCATTAATGAAAGATATTCAGCATTGCTAGTGAGATTTTTTCCCTCTTCCAGTGTTATAATCCTGTGGACTGAGAGTTCTCCTGTCCCTGGCTTCCTGACGATCACTTATTCCGGGCACACTGTGAGTCCTGAAGGTGGCATTGCTATTGACGGAACATTCTAACTGCTTGAGAGAATGTTGATTACTTCACATTCCTGAAAATTAATCCTGAAACCTCCCTGAACTATATTAATCAACTCCTTTAACTTTTTCTTCAGTGGAGAAGGTGGAGGCCAGCAATGTCATCGATGAGCAGATGCTCCTCCCTGCCTCATTAGCACCTTGCCTTTCTTCTTCTGTTGCAAAGTCCTGGAGCCAAGAATGCTATTTATAGCTTTTGCAAGGCTGCGGTGGCCTGTCCCATCTCTGCAGCTAACCATTTGTCTGCCTCTTACACCGTGGTGACAGCACCCTCAACACCTGCAGAGGGGACGGCTCTGGAATGAGGTGGCAGGTCTGAAGGAGATCGATGGCAGCCTGAACGGAGGGCTGATGGGAGCAGTTAAACACACCAGCCTCTGAGAGACAGGGGAAGGAGTTAGGATGATAAAAGGGGAATGCAGAGGCATAGGAGGGAGGAGAAGCAGGAACTCCCATAAATAAAAGCTGGCTGGATCCCAAGACAGAAGGGTAATCTCAAAATGCCTGTAAAATGCTGGTAACAAATGACTTTTATAGGTGTATTTGGACTGCATTAGGAACAGAAGGGGCACTTAGATATAATAGGAGCTATGTCAGAACAAAAAGGGGGATATTTTCTTCCCTGTATTTGCAATAATTACTTTCTGGCAGTCACCTTTGTGTGAAGTAACAAAGTCATATACAACTGCTGGATTATTTTGTGATCAGCCAGAATATTTGTAGTCCTCCGTCCTAATGTATATCTCACTGGATGTCCTTGTGGTTCTGGGATGTCTGTGCAGGACTTTTCCTTCCATATACAGGGTAGCATAGCCTGACTGCCTGAGGATATTACTTTTAAAGTGCTAGGCCAGCCTGCCTCCACATGCTGGATACTGGAATTAGGAAATGCCTCCATACATATTCCTAGCATACTGTTATGTGCACAGGTGGCAATCAGGGGCTCTAGGCAGTAACACCTGGGTCTGCTGCAGCCAGCTGAGTGACCTTAAATATCTATCACCTCTCCACGCATGCAGATGTTCTCCCATCACAAGGGAGGATTAATAGTGCTACTTCACAAAGCTAATGAGAAAATGAATCAGTTAACATTTGATTCACAAGAGCCATAAAACATTATATAGACATTGTTTGTTTTTAACTCGTCACTCTGTTATGCAGCTAATAAGCAGTATTATTCATATTCATACTATTATTAAAATCATATTATATTTCCAAGATAACCCAGAGCACCTTTCTGATGTGTTTTTTCTTGCTTCTTTTCCACTTAGTATTTCTCTGCAAGGCTACCTGAAGGTGCAGAATGCACCATACGCATATGTTAGAGGACAGAGGCAGGTAGGATGTTTTGTTGTTGTTGTTGTTGTTTTGTTTTCAACCCCCCCACACCCCCTGCCCCCATCAAGTCACTACCAAAGAGGTTTATTCTGCTCTTACAATACCTAATGAGCTCTCATTTTTCCTCAGCTTCAGGATTTCATTCTTGAGACTCAGTTTACTGTTCTGGAAAAGTTTAAAGGACCTGACTCAGACTTTGTTCTCCCACTCCTATAAAGCTGAAAGAGATCGTTCTTAAATAATAAAACGGTACATTCACATTTGGATAGAGCATTCATGCTTTTTCCATCTGGGTCTTGTACCAACTAACAGAGGTGAAAAGGCATCATCAACAAATGATGTGAAACACATTATTTAGTCACATATAATTTCTGTTTTATGCCAGAGGACATATGGTTTTGTAAATATTTATATGGGGTCTTAGAGCCATCTATATAATAATAGGTTCATATTCAGTAATGACAGATCACCAACACAAAAACCTGTGCGTGTTAAAATGAAATGTAGCGACAAATGTACTCTCCTACTACCAAAAAAAACTAAAAATAAATAAAAACAAACCTGTTTTTTGTACTTATCACCTTCTTTTATTGTTTTTTTTTTTTTTTACTTTTTTCAGTAATATTTCTGGTTATCAAAGCTCATACATTGCTCAAACAAGTTGGGCAATAGCCTGTCCTGAGAGAGTCATAAATGTCCTGGGAATGTAGTTGGAGGACGAGACAGATCCTGTTTAGAGCTTTTCAAACTGCTATTGTATTTCCCTTAGGAAAAAAATAAATCATTCTTTTATTTCCTTCTGCTGTATGCTACTTAGCCTTCCCAATGTGAGATACTTTCTTATGACAGCAGTTCATTTGAAGTCTCCGTTAAAAAACATCTTTCTCGGTACTGCAGGAGTCTTTCCAGTCGACCCAGTTAGAGTTTCTTTTTACTTGTAACTTCCCAGCTGGATTCAGAGCACCCTGAAAAATCAGTTCTCATTATTTCAAGGGTTAAATTTCTGCTAACAAATAGGGACTATTTGATATGAAAACCATTATTGTTTGATATGTCAAATAAAACATTTGTCAATCAAAAGTCTTTAAGCACTGAGCTATGTGACATTTACTCTTTTATAAACCGACGATGTCCCCGGTGGCATGCCTTTCTTCCTCTCATTTAAATAGTGGTAGGAGAACAAATCACACTTCAGGGCAAGTTGATAACTGCCAGTCACGATTTCTGCCTTGTTTACTATAATGAGGAGGGTAATAAATGCATCTGACCATTTCAGCTGGCATTTGCATAGATGAATGATTTGTCCAGTCAGTTGCTCTCCAGTGATTTGGGCCTTTTTGTCAGCACAAAGAGCATTCAGTCTCCCTGGAATTTACAGCAGCCAAGCTCTCATTAGCAAACATCCTTTACCATGAATGATTCAAATAATTACCACTGAAATAATAAACTGTTTCACAAAAACATTTTATTTGATGGCTCCAAACATCAACTTTTCTGAATTGTTGACATTCAAATAAGCCAGAGAGCTTTATTGTTAAGCAACAATGATCCCCTTGTAGAAGGGTGGGCATTGTTTTACCTCCGGTAGACCTTTAAACTTGGCCAGATATCAAATGTGTCCCTCAAACAGCTAGCCAACGTGCTGGGTAATCGAAGGGCACGTACCAGATGGAGCTATAGTAAAACTGTATGTTCAGGCTCCCAACTAATTTTCACTACATTTAGTTAGGATATTGCAAGCATAAAATTCCAGACTAATTAGCAGTGAGTTATCTATTTGCATCTACAGGAGTTGTATAATTATTAAATGCTTCTGCTTACACTGAGTTCTCAGTTCTGAATTCTCTTCTGTAATGATATTCTACGTGTATAATTAAGTGTTATTTGGTATAGTTTTGAAGTTCAATCAAATGAGCAAGCAACAATTATATCCTGTTATGATCTCCTCTAGTGCCTGGCAATAGGAACAATGTCACTGCATTTCCAAAGCTGTAGTATGAGGGAAAAGGTATTTCCTGCCATCGCTCTCTTTTAGCCTTTCTACCTTGCCTAATTAGGAAAGTTTTATTATTTAATTTAGAGCAGGGCTATTTACTATGAGTGTTCATGGGCTGCAGGAATGTATTCAGTTTTCATTGCAGCGTTGTTTGTATGGCTATGTGCATGAAATTATTATCTTAATATCAACTGAACAGGATTCAATTGCACATTTTATGCTGCTTTTAACTGCAAGGAGAAAAAACACAACAACAGAAGGGGGAAATATTTCACTCATCCTAGCACATTCTTCACTGCATGATTTCACTTTCATATTGAGGTAGGGTAAGTAACAGTAATCTCAAACAGCCTAATACCTGGGACCTTGATGTCTGGAAATAGAATAACTGAGCCCTGACTTTCATTTATAGACCCTTTATACCCCTCTGGCAAGATAAATTTCTTATGCTGCCAATGCAAGGCACAGAGCTCTTAAAATATGTGAAAGTCAGGCCAGTAAAATTAAATACCTTAAAACACATGACTGTTGTTTGCAAGCTATAAAGTGTACTCCTTAAAATATAATGTCTGATAATTGTTCTGAGGCAGAGAGGCAAATATTTAGAACCCTACCGTTCCTACATAGGTATTTCCAATGGGAGACACAAACTCTGTCTCATTTTTATTCACCCAGGGATAATTGCCCAAATTTGGGACTATATATCCTATTTAAGCACCAAGCTTTGTGAGCTGCATCTAAGCGAATAAACTTCCTTAGATAAATTGCACACTGTTTTTCAGCTTTCCAAGTTTGTCCACTGGCATTTCTTCTTCGCCCAGGCAAGACTTTTCAAGTCCAGCCCAGTCCAGTGTCATTTTTGTTTCCTCCTGCTGTTTCTCTAGCTTGTAATGCACACTTAGATGAAACAGACTATTTCTCATCTTCCTTATAGGTCCTCAAATGTAGCATCAGAGGGAAATTAAGAAAGCCCATTGCAATGTATCTGGCAGATATACTTTTAGAATTTCTAATCTGATTTGGTGTTGATCAAACAGGAACAAAAATGATTGTCTGGATCCGTGTACAGATGGCCAAGTGCAAAGAATACTTTCTACGTGGTAGACCCAGGTTCTGGCAGACTAAAAGATGCTGGCTAGCTTGCAATGAAGTATGATAAAAGCTCAGTTATAAGAAGCAATGCTTTCCAGAGCAGTCCCTTTTACGTGTCAGCAGGAGGACAACCTGCTGTAAATTTACAGAGAGTAAATTCAGTTTACTCTCTGTAGCCTTCTGCAGCAAGTAGCTCATGTCGTTGCCATATAGCCAGCGTGCTACAGACGAATGTGCTGTTTCTGCCCCCATCAAGTTAGTCTTTAAAGCTGACTCCATTAAGGAATTATTTATTCTCAAACTGTATACATCTTCGACATCACCACAATTTTAACCATTAAAAATGGCCAGTTTCAATGGGAACGAAACAGATCAGTATTTAAACCAGAATTTGGGATGGTATTCAGCTCCAGATACTGATGCATATGTTTGGCTTTCTGCACAGGAGGCTGGTAAGCTCTTGTCTCAGTAAATAGACACCCTGTCTGTACTGCTGGTGGATCATGGAGGATGAACTCAGGTCACTATTGACCGTAGAGAGTAGCTCTCCACAGGTTACAAAGGGAGCTTAGGTACCTTGATCACCTGTAGAAATCTCCGTGTAGACACCTAAGGCTAAATATAGAGCCTTGGTGTTACTTGAGATGTTCTGTGATAGGGAAGACATCGCCACAGGGCTGACGGATAGGACCTGGCACCTATGAGCAACTCCCATCCCTCAGGCCCAGTAGCTGGAGGCCTAGTGCGAGCACGATGCCACTAAACCCCCATGTCTGCAACTCTAAATGAGGGTATCTTAACATGGATCTGGATTCTTCTTCTGGTGTCCAAACCCAGAAATGCTGAAAATCCCAGCTGCACCAAAACCTGAGTGCTCTGGGCAGAGCTGGCTGCAGATGTAGGCAGAGTCTGCCTAATGCTACACACTGCTGCTGCTGGCAGGAAAACAGCACACTAAGGCAGCTTCTTGGGCATCTACCACCTTCCCCACATCTCCCCACTCCTCCTTTTCTGCTGCTGGGACAAGGAGCAGGAAAACAGCAGCATTTTTACAGTGTCTATAAGAGCAGCGTTACCAGTGCTCTATCCTATGGCGGCTGCGAGGTTGAAGGCCTCAACCCGGCCCTTGCAGAAGCTCTGGGATCCCTGGGGGACCCATCATGCAGGAAAGAGGAAAACCCTTGTGTTTTGGGGAGGGGAATTTGCACAGCCCCAGGCAAGGTCTGCTCAGCAGGGCACCTCATCACTGCAGTCTTTCCACCTGCTCCTTTCCTAGCAGCAAACACAGCCAGCAGGTATGCTTTGTGTGTGTGGTAGGCCAGCAGCTCCTTGTCACCAGGATGAAACTGTCAAAATAATTTTCCTTGCCTGTATCTGCTGTCCAGAGGGAAAGAGATAGAACTTTTTACTTGTATAGCAATTTTGCTTTTTTATTCTGAATTTTTATTTTATTTATTTGGTTTTCATAGTCAGTGCTCTGGCAAGGTTTTTACCAGTAGATTTAAAAATTCTAAACACAAAAGCTTTCTGTAAATGTGTTTTGTTTGCAGTTACAGTATCTATAACAAAATCAGTTATTTAAAAATTAACTTGCATAGTACCCCAAAACTGTCATGCTGGAAATATTGTTTTTAGAGTTTAATTCAGATTCGTTCAAGACATATTGCAGCGAAGCAGCAATGATGTGCAACCTGTAACAGTCTGGTTATTATGGAAAAAGTAAACACTTAGGAGGATTACCACATTGGATACTATCCCTGATTCCAGGCCAACACCCCAGTTAATTTTCAGTGATATCTGGAGTAAATTGTGGGTTTATTCTGGCATATATTTTTACGCTGCAGCAAACGCTTGAAGGAATTAAGGGTATAAGCTGTTGCAGAGAATAAGAAGAATTTTAAGGTAATGCAACTCAAATTGTCCTCAAAGTAATCTACTGTATTACATCTTGTTATGTGATGGTTGGATTTGGTGATCTCATGGGTCTTTTCCAGCCTAAATGGTCCTATGACTCTATGATCTTACTTTGTGTACAGTTGTTTGCAATGGATGTTCACATTTTCATTAGTTCAGCCTTTTTGTGATGACTGTGATCGTACTTCAGTAATATATTTAGAAACAGTCAGAATTACAAGTACATGAGGTGACTCAGTTTTGTGAGACCACTGTCTCCATGACCTCTATGGCAAAGTTTCAGCTGAAGAACCAAGGGGGAAAAAAAAAAAAAAAAAGAGGAAACAGTTCCCATAAGAAGCAAACTTCTCTCATTCAGGAAGGATGCTTTCACAAACGATGTGTTTACAACCAGAGGCAGATGCTCAGTTTGCCATCTTCACATAAATAAGCATCAGGGTCTTCTGATCTGAAAAACCATAAGAATTTAAAAACTTGATTTCTCTTCCACCATGGGCAACAAGTAACCATCCATGAGTCTGACCTCAAACTGCATGAGCCTGAAGTATATGTTCTTTCTGTATGCAGATTTACTGTTTAAGATCTAAAAAAAGCTCTACAGTCCCTGAAAAATAAATAACTCCCAGCTACTAAATTCTGTTAGAAGTCATGTCCTCTGAAGAGCTGTCTGCTCCCTCCAGAAGTGAGTCATTTGGCCTGAAACATTTTCGTCGGAAAGCCAGGTGCTCATTCCTGCCTTCCCTTCTTCTGTATTCCTCCCTCAAGTGAAAAAGCCTGTAAGGATCTCTGGCAGTTCCTCAGGTCAGCCCATCAAGTCTCCCTGCCTCCCGCAGCCCTGACCTGGGATGGATGCTCAGCCAGGTTGGAGCTGGCGGGCGCTCTCTGGTGTGGCAGCCTCAACATTTCCTCCATTCATTCACGCTGCTCTGTGCCTGTGTCCGACAGCCTCAGATAGACCCCTGTAGCCAAGGGAGGCCACAGATCAACCAGAATTAAATAGGTGACAAAATAAGCATATGCTTATTTTCTTTCCAGCCCAGCACTTCATAGAATCATAAAGGTTGGAAAAGACCTCTAAGATCATCTAGTCCAGCTGTCAATCTTACACCAATGTGCCCACTAAACCATGTCCCTAAGTGCCACATCTACACATGAACTCCTCCAGGGAAGGACACTCCACCACGTCCCTGGGCAGCCTGTTCCAATGCCTGACCACTCTCTCAGAGTTGTTTTTCCTAACGTCCAGCCTGAACCTCCCCTGGTGCACTTGATACTTTCTGATCATCTTGCACAGCTTTTAACTTGAATCTGGAGTCAGAGCTGAACTGGAAAAAAAGATATTATGATCCTTTAAAATGCAAAAACGGGCTTTCTCTCGAAGCATTTTCTTCCCCTGCCCCTGAGCACCTTCTCTGCAGCATCCGTAAGTCTGACCTCACTGAGCAGGAGACAGGAAGGAGTTAAGCTGCACTAGATGAAACTGCACGAAAAGAATAAAACTCCTACGTATCCTGAACATTCAGATGCCGAGAATATTTTCTTGAATGAAAGGCCTTTTGGTTGCTTCTGATTGGAGGGAAAAATGCATTTAAGGAGAATCAAAGTCAACAAAGAGATTGCAGATAGCGAGTGTAACACAGCACATATTATAAGGGACAAGTACAGTAAACATGGATGGCTATTTGAGGATATTACTGAGAACGCCTTGAAGCAGAATTCCTATATATATTTCCGATGAGCCCTCCATAACATCTTCCAAAAGCATTGTGTTTAGGAAGAATACAGGAAAAATCTTGTTATTTCCTACTAGAACTGTTTTATTGAAAACTAGCTACATTTTTATTATTTAGTGAGCTTACAGTAGTGCTTCTTGTTTCCAGCTGAGATCATGACGTTGTTAATCTGACTGCCTAAAAACTGTTGTCAGAGACAGCTCCTGACTCAGACTCCTCAGAGGGGACAGCAGAAGGAGCTATTCCTTCCATTTTGCAGACATTTGAGAGGACAGCTCCATGCCAGGGGCTGCACTGGGTGCACAGGGAGCCAGACCTAAGGCAGTCCCCTCCACACTGCCTTTCAGGGAATGAGTTCAGCAGGGAAGGTGCCAGTGCCTTGACTTTGAATGAGCTGTCTGCAGGGATCCCAACCCAGCCAGGAGTGAGAAGACAACTGGCACAGTGGGTAACTGTGGTCCTCATTCATTTAGGATTTCAAATATGCATGAAGTAACTGGGATAGGTCAGAAACTCAACGTGCATAACCTGAACCTCAGCCCTGTTACTCCTATTCCATGTAGATGAGTCTGATTACTCATCAAAAATTCTGAGAAATACAGACATATGGTCCTGAGGAGTATATGCTTTAGAAAAGAAAAAAAGTGTCATTATCAGAATTTAATGCACTCTGAGTATCAGCTAACATTTATACTTACTTTGAGAATTTAAACCAATGTGGGTTTACATCTGCTCCTAGCCTCTTTGGTTCTAAAGCATGTGAGGTCCATGTAGCCCAACACCCTGTTATCAGCTGTGCCCAAGGGCAGGTGTCTACAGAAATGTATGAGAATAGGGAAAGCACTAAGTGATATTTACCCCAAACTCTCTCCTAGCAATGATGAATTTGCATCTCATGAGCTTTCTGAGCCAGAGATGGTATTTTGCTTTTAACAGGCCTTGGTGGACTTCTTCTCCATGGATGGCTCCAAAGCGGAGACAAAAAACAGTCATGGGCACCACCTGCGTGTGTCTGAATGCAGGATGGAGGCAAGAGAGTGAAAATGTCACAGAAAAAGTTAAGCTGGTTTTCCCTTGTGTTTGTATAATGGCCTTTTTTCATGAGTACACACTCAGCCGAAATGTTACACATATGTTTTGTTGATCTCCATAATCTGGATACAGCAGAGAAGTCAGAGCCTACTGCTCTGATCCAACAGAACTTCATGAGGTCAGTGAGCTTCCCCACTTACAGCACCACAAGCTTTGGCTCACCATAGCTTCCCCTGCTTGAGTGTCTTGATAAACAAGGCTGTAAGGAAATACTGCTTGTATTCTTGGGCTGCCGATATAAATGATGGAGGTTTTTAAAGAGAACTTGCTCAAAAAAATGTCAAAGAAAAAGAACTGCATGCTCAGTGTTGCATTTAAAGAAGTCAAAGACTATCTTGGATAGCCTTGTATGATGTTAGGACAATTTCATTCTGTTTAAGAAAGTTTGCTATCCAGCTTTATCAGGCTACATGGAATTTCAGCATGGCATTTTAAAATCTATCTAAACCAGCAAGAACACAGATATGTGCAACACCATGAATATAAATACAAGCCATTTAAAATATATCTAAGTGAGTCATCCAGGAAAAGTCTGCTCGTGGGGGAGAAAACCAGATAATCTGAATTTGTCTATATCCACGTCCCTCTGTGCAAATATCTGTCTGTGCATACTCATAAATATTTCATCTGGATCTAGTTTGAATTTGGATTCAGCTCCTAACCTAGATAGGCAGAGTTCACAAATTGCCTGTTCCGTGATCTTGCTTTGTTTTGTAAGTGTATAAGGATGCGACTCTCACAACTGATATCAGAGCGAAAAAACGCAAGGAAAAAAATCGAATGACAATACTTCCAGGTCTGAATAGTCAAGCACCTGATCTTCTTGCCACAAGGTGCATTATGAAGGGTAGTCAATTCACTGCTCAATTTCATACCGGATGGATTGAAGTGAGGGCCTGGTTTCTAAATAGCTATTTCTATTGACCTTTGCAGAAGACTGTCCAGGGCACTCAGTTATAATGCTGCTGAGCACCTCCACAGCATGTTTGTTCTGTGCTTGGGAAGGCTTTTCTTAAATCAGGAGCAGTATCCATAAGATATTTTTATCCCCAGATAGGCTTTTTGTTTTGTTTTGTTTTGTTTTTGTTTGTTTGTTTGTTTGTTTTTAATACCTGCGAATTAAGAATGTTGCTGATGTTTTTCTATTTGCTTATAAGAAACAAGTTTTCATTGGTATGAAATGAGAGAGAACTCTGGTCACATACCCTTAGCTCATCTTTTCTGAAAGTTTTCTCTTTAAAATATTACCTGGTGCAACATATGTGTTCAAGGACCTGGATCCAGGAAATGCAATGTTTTTGCTTTTGAAAATAAGTTTATGGTGAAAACCTCTATTTTTCTGTGTTTTGTTGATTCCAAACTGTTTGGGGCTAAGATATGAGAGATTTGAAATTGCTTTCTAGAAGCAACTTCTCAGAGAGTTATAAGACATTGAAAGTAAGAACTTAGTGATGACTGCACTCAAACCAGGTGGAGATGAGAATGTGGCTGTCCAGTGACTTGTACC
The DNA here is from genome assembly GCA_013399715.1 of Alectura lathami. Lineage (NCBI taxonomy): Eukaryota > Metazoa > Chordata > Aves > Galliformes > Megapodiidae > Alectura > Alectura lathami. The sequence goes on from VXAV01011882.1 coordinate 91,140, forward strand.
ATTGTTTTAGAAGAAACAGGAGCTTCAGGGCTCACCACGGGATCATAATGTTGCTTTAGGCAATCGCTTCTCTTGCCCTCTTTGTCCTTGGCTGTGAAGTTGGAATGAGACTGTCTGCACATTAGCATAAGACAAACAATAATCATACTTGCATGCTTTTCCACAGTGATATGATCCACCTGAGAAGCTGGAGCCACCTAGGTTGTGGATTCTGTTTACTTTCTCAGAAAAAAAGACCGTGATGCACAAAGGCTACCTGGAAGGAGGAATATAGATTCCTTCTTGTTGACTTCAAGGAAGTCTTGTTGCTCTTGATTCTCATTAAACAGCTTTTTCTGAAGACATCCAGTAGACCTTTTATATATATGTCACCTGGAAGTGTAACAGTAAGAAAAATATCAATATCTGAAAAAAAAAACACTTAATTTTGTCTTCATAGAGCTTCACTGAGAAAAACACTTGAAAAAAAGTAAGTAGCTGTCCTTTTATAGACTGATTTTTAATGAATATTTTTCCTCTTACACTTCAAAAGAGACAAAAACAGACTGCAGGAAATGTACCTCCTGTCCTGTGGTACTACCAAAGCCCGAGCAGATGAAATGACAGTATGCGTGGGCAGCCCCAGCACAGAGAAGGCCCGGCAAGCATGCCTGCAACACAAATTTCACATTTATGTCCCGAATCGGCAAAGTCCCTAAAACATGAGCATAGTATTAAGGATACGAATGGCCCCACTGAAGCCAGCAAAATTATATTCTCTCCAGTAACGCGCCCTATTCTGAGGCACATGTGCACAAACAAAGCTGTGTAACCCCCCATCAATCTTTCCGATAGCTCCCGTTGACAGACGCTGAATGTGGCCAAGTGCGCCCAATGCTGTGCTGGCTCCTGCCAGCGTTATGGCCTGTGTCACCCAGCACAAGGCCAGGGGAGCACTGGCAGCTGCTCTGGGGGCCAAAGGAGATGATAATGAGCAGGATGGAAGTGGGCAAAGGGGCCACATGGAGCTGTAAGGAGCGAGGAAGGGAAATGTGCTGGCTGCAATAAATCCCCTCGCCGGGGCCATAAAACTTGGATTTTCCCTTTAATAGAGGCCTCAGTTCCTCTGTAATGTGATCTGAAAAAAATTATAGTGTTAGAGATGAAGGAAAAAAAGCTTCTTGAAGATCTAGGCTGATTAAAACTAATTTGACTGGACCGTTTCTTCATTAAGACAAAACTCTCTTAAATCCACATGAGAATGTCGATTCCAGTATTCTGTTCCTTTTAAAAACATACAGTCTCTGCCTGAGCTCATGCATGTACGCTACAAGAGGAGGACTGGAACAAAGATCTATCACATTAGTCCATGAAGAGATACTTGCTGTAGGGCTGTAATTCACCACAGCACAGAGCGCTTATGCAGGTGCCTCTAGCATCCCTGTCCCTTCAGGGAAGAGTTAGATAAGGCTGCCAGGGCCTCTGCACTCAGACTAAATTTACTCTTTAGATTGTAGATATCTCTCTGAATGTACGGAGTGAAGAAACTCTAGCTTTGCCATATTAGCCGTGTTTTCAGAGGAAATTAAGTTTATGTCATCATGCGTGTGCGTCCACATCCTCTCTCCACCCTGCAGCATCACCTGAACTTCTTAAACCTTTGGCCACCTCCAGCTAAATTTGGCAGGGGGGCTATAGGCCTAAGAGTACAAGTTTCTGCAAGTTCTGTAAGAATAGGCAGAGAGGAGAAACCCAGCTAATACCCACCTGAAAGAAAGGCAGCGTGTGCATTCACCTCTCCCTTGACAGTACAGGATCCACATAACAGAGGGAGGTTCGGGGTGCCCAGCTGCAGCAAGTCCCACAGTGGATGCTGGAGATGCCAGCTGGGGACCGTGGCAAGCCAGGGAAGTAATTATGTTTGTTAATTTTTTTAGTTTATTTTTATGCTCAGATAGTAAATTCTTAGCACACATTATAGCTGTAATTTTCTAGTGTAGGTTCTGGGATCCACTTCTGGATGTAAAGAACCTGGCAGTGTTATTCCGCCTGCCCACTCTACATCCAGGGGAAGATAAAAGCAAGCATATTCTGCAAATCAGGCTGGTTCAGTTCCAGTGCCGACTGTGGACCTGCCTGAGCGCGAGTGGAGCTGTCAGTTCGTACAGGCTTCACTGTCAAGGGCTGTGTCATCTGTCAGTGTCGGTTCCAGCTCACTGTGCCACGTAGAGGCAATGCACTGGTGCCTCCCAATTGATAACACGCTGCCAGAAGCGTGTTACTTTCTCATCTGTCTTCTTGTAGCTGTCAAAACTGGAATCCATTAATTAGTTTGTTCTTGTGAATTTTAGTTGTTCTGAAGACACGTAAATTTCCAAGTAAGACAAAAAAACACAACAATAACAAAAAAAAAAAAAACAAACACCATGAAGGTGCCAATAGGGGTTCACAAATCCTAAGTGGCAGTTATTATGAGCAGTAAGTGCTGGCTACAAGAGCTTGGTCTAAGTGAGTATAATGATGTGGCTAGTTCCACCACATTGCTTTTAATGAGACTGAGCTGCTCACAGGAGGCGAAATGCAATGACAACTAAGGAAAGGGGAGAAAACACAGCACCAGCTAGTGTAGTCACCTGGGTCAAGAAGGCTCTGTTTGTTGTTGATTGTGTTTTTTTTTTTACCTATTTACACATTACTTACCAAGAGTGCAGGAAAAGTTTGGCTGGGCTTTATTTCTCTGTATTTTGCATCTCATGAAAGAAATGTTGTGATTTCAGAAGGAGTTTTTGCCAGCTCTGTGGGTTTAAGCTGAGATACTTCTCACTCTAGCACTTGAATGAATAGTGCTATCTCTCAGCAGAACAGTGTTTTCGTTGAAATTTCAAATATTAAATAAGTATGTTTATGTATTTCGCATCACATCCACTCTCTCACTTTCTCAAGGTGCCAGCAAAGAGACTTACAGTTTCAGAAGCATTTTAAGCGATCGTTCAAATATCAGTAAAGGATTTAGGAGCCTGCTCTGAACTGAGAATCAGCGGGACCTCAGTACAACTAAGTTGGTGCAGAAATCCCTGAAATGGCGCTGCCTGAGTGCTGTCTTGAAAACAGTATCAGGTATAAAGCACTGGACGTGCTTTCCAGCTCTTCTACAGTCCTGAAAACACAAACCAGGAAGAGGCAGCCTACATGGATCATAGAATCAAAGCATTGCTTGGGTTGGAAACGGCCTTAATGAACATCCAGTTGCAGCCCTCTACCATGGGCAGGGAGGGACACTTCCCACTGGATCAAGCTGCCCAGGTCCCATCCAGCCTGGCACTGAACACCTCCAGGGATGAGGCATCCACAGGTTTTCTGGGCAGCCTGTGCCAGGGCCTCACCACCCTCATAAAGAAGAATTTCTTCCTAATATCTAATCTTAGTTTCCCCTCTTTCAATGCGTAACCATTATCCCTTTGTCCTGTCGCTACACTCCCTGTTAAAAAGTCTCTCCCCATCTTTTCTGTAGCCCCCCTTTAGGTACTGGAAGGCATCCCTGGAGCCTTCTCTTCTCCAGGCTGAGCAACCCCAAATCTCTCAGCCTCTCCTCATAGCAGAGGTATTCCAGCCCTCTGATCATCCTCGTGGCCTCTTCTGGACCTGCTCCAACAAGTCCGTGTCCTTATGCTGGGGGCCTCAGACCTGAATGCAGTACTGCAGGTGGCTGCAGTTGCATCACGGCTGGAGCAGCTGCTGGGATCCTCAACACCATCACCAAGGTGTGCTCTCTTGTGCTCTCTAAACTCAGCCTAGGCCCAAGTTCCTCAATCATTTTCAAAAACGGGAATTAAACTCATCTATCACTCCTTGTCTCGAAGTTCGCATCCTAAGGAATCTCATACACGTCTCTAACTAACTTTAACGTGGCTGTGTCACTTCCTACAAAGCCCTATAAGGCAGTATATATTCCCATGTAGGAAGCCGTGTGCTAAAAGTTGTAATTCCTTCTACTGGAAGGACAATTTCCTAGTGTTATGGGTAGACATGATTTGTTGCTACATTTTCTTTAAAGAAATATTAGAATGCTTCCCTAGAATTCATACTCAAAATAGCTGCTTCTCTCTGGAAAATCAAGATATCTCCTCCTTTTTGTCCAAGTTATGCCAACGAAGGACATATAAATATATTCATCCAATGTAAAAGGTGGGACTATATATTAACAGATAAGACAAACCTGCTTCCAGGAAATCAGATCCTTTCTTTGCTTTTGCACTGGTTACAGAAAAGGAAATGAAGCCAAAATTTGCAATTCAACAGGGTGGCTTCAGTGTCAATAAAGTACCTTTCATCAACGCTTTATGGCCATTGTACTTGGATATCTTCATTTGCATGCATTTACTTCATGTGGCAATGCACACTTTCGTAGGTATGTGTACGTCTTTCTTTAATATCCACTGAAAGTTTGGCTCGGAATCAGCTCTTTAGTGGTCTAAGTTCATTCACTCACACGGGTAATCCATGGAAGAATAAGCATTTTAAATGCTCCACAGAGAAATAAATAGCTGTTTTATGTGTGTTTTGGGTATTTTAGGCACTCACATAAAGTAAAATAAATACAGTTTATGATCACTGGTTATATGCTCATAATAACCCATTCCTGAAGTCCCAAAATCTCAAAGCCTGGCATCAGTATTTCAGTGCTATGTGCAGGAGTGGGGCTCAATGCTTTTATAAAGAGTTTTGAGCCCTCACAGGGTGCCTGCTGCTTTCTGGTGTTTCAAAGGCACCCAAAATCCTGCCAGAATCCTCCCAGTTGGACCTGGGGCTGTATGAAGGATGATAAAATGCAAATATTCACACCAAACAGTGCCAGGGGTAAAGAGCAGGTGGGTGCAGCCTCTCCTTGGTCCAGCCCTTGGCTGGCCACCATTATTTACAACATAAACATCCCTTCATCCCGTTAGTGGCTGCTTACATCCATCTCCACCTCTATCAGTCTATGGGGAGTGAGTAACCTTAGGGACTCTGCTCTGGCATAGCATCAGGCTACAGGCCACCACGGCCAAAACACAGACACCGAAGCAGTGTCCCAGTGGATATCCTAGAGCTCCCAATAAGCTCTAGGATGGGCATCCTGGAGTCTTTTTTGTCGAGAGCAAGCATCAGACTTTGCCTCCATGTGAAACAGAAAATTTCAGAGAAAAACAGGCTGACCTCCTCAGTGAGATCTGTCCTCAGGACAATCTGCACCATGAAAATGCTAACATACACAGCAAGCTTAGAGATGATCCCTTCGTGGCCAAGTAGTGTTGCATATGTCAGCTATCTATAACATAATCATGTGTTTTATCATAGGAAGTGAAAATTAGATAGCCCTAAAACAGCCCCACCCCACTGCCTGCAAGAGTAAGGAAGTATATGCTCCCAGTTTTTAGTTTATAATAAAGTCCTTCAGGAGAACATTTGCCTGTGAATACTGAAAGAAAGCATCTGCTTTCTACAGTGGATGGAAATCTTACTTTTATTCACACTTATTTCTTAATGACCTTCTGCCATAAGAGCAATTTCCTTAGTCCACTCCAGGTGATTTTGCATGATTTGCAAATCTAATTTTTATCTCCATGTCTCACATTTGAAAATCTTTTGCCACCATATTAATTTAACATTTTTATCTTTTACCCACCGAGACAGCTCATTGTGACCTTTAAATTCACTTACAAAGGATAACCCATTGGTTAATCTGGACCAATTGGCCTCAGCTACACACTTGGTGACAAACCATTATTTCTACCCCGGTTCTTTAATTGGCCAGAATGCTCTTTTTTATCAGATATATTAGCTGTCAGAAGTGCCTGCTAGCCTTTGCATACTTCCTGGATAGTGTCCAGGTCATTAAAGCAACATCTTCCGTTAAAGTCTGGAATATTTATCCTGTGCCAAAATCCTAACTTTCTCCCTGCTTTTAATTGATTAAACCTGAAGAATGCTGGGTGGGTCACTCTACAGGTGAGTCTTTTGAAATGGAAAAACTGATACGAGATCTTCCGTGCTTCTTTTTCTTTTACTCATTCAGCAGTTTTGCTTCACAAACCACAGTTTTATACTATTTAAATTTCACCTGGTTGAAGTGTTCTACTTTTATTTCTGCTGAATTATTTTGCACTACAATAAGGCCTGCGCAGCTTCACAGGCAGGGAGGAAGAGCAGGAGCTGGAGGGGCTGTAACTCCTGCATGCGATGGGGAGCAGCCAGATCTCTCCACAGTCCTTGCCCCCATCTCTCCAGGGATGTAGCCTCATCAGCACTGCGTCCTGTGAGGATCAGAACTGGCTTTTGAGAAAAATAACCTCCTACAGTAGTGGCCAGAGCTCCCACAAGTCTCTGCAGATCTGCCTGCAGGGCACATCCAGGCAGTTGAACCCCACCTCCTGTGCTACACATCCAGTGTAACAACTGGTACACATCTTCAAGGTGCTGACGCACTGCCTGTGCTCCTAGCAGGCATGACACACATCCCCTTCTGCATTTAATGTCTAACAGAGATGCTGGTAACACCAACAGTCCTTCATCTCTTGCACCCACGGGGAAGTAGGACCAAGATTTTGACTGCCTTGGTGCATGCATACTCTACTCAACAGCCAGGACCTAGCTAAATAATCTTTTACAATGAAAAATCATTGTGTTTATTGCCATTCATACCCTGTATTCTCCACCAGTGACTCAGAATAGAATCAAAAGGGACTTCTTGACAGGAGATGTGGTATGGATGCCAATTTCTGTATATCCATGAAGTATTGTTCATTAAAGACATGTTTTTGTAATATCTCGATATCTGCTTTATGCCACTTCTCACCATAGAATTCTGAAGTCATCCTACAGTAAAAATAGGCTGACAGTCTTCAAAATATATCAACAGTTTACTCCAGTTTTGTCAGCATTATGTGAATTTGAAAAGAGGCTTATCTCAGTGAAAAAAATACATTGTCACAAATAGTTCTTGCAGCTTTATGTTTTTGCAGCTTTAATATTAAGTCAATAAAGTGTCTAATGTCTGAATGTATGACAAATGAAGATGTTATTTAAATGGCAAACAATGAAAAAATAATGTAATACTTCTATTCTTGCCTTTTTTTTTTTTTTTGGTTTATGAAGTGAAATCAACTTTTTTTTTTTTTTTAAGTAACTTTTTGTTGGATCTCAGCTTCCCCTGCATGTTTCTTTTCATGTATGATCTATTTGCTGTCCGGGAGATTTGAATGATCTTTGAATGGTTTAAGAACATTCCTGGGAGACCAATCTTCCTGCTTTGTTGAGGCCAGGGATCGAACTTCATCATTGTCTGGATTTTGCCCACAAAAAAAAAAACAAACCTTCTTTCTGTACATCCAAACAGCACGCTGCATCTCTTCACAATCTTAGTGAACTTAAATGTAAACCAAAACTCGTAGAAGTCACAGGAATGAGGCATCAGGGCTCTGCTGGATGTGCTCCCTCTCGAAGCCTATAGCACCACCTCTCAGCAAGCCCTGAAATCTTCAGCACACAGTATGCTTAAAGCTGTGCGAATAACGGCTCTCCCACCTCCGTTTGTCTTTGTCGCGACTCTACCAAACGGCACTGGGAGCCGTGGCAGGGCTGAGCAGGCAGCATGCGCGCGAGCACATCTGGCAGCAGCCTGGTGGAAGCATTCACGAGGTGAACATCAGCCTCCCTGACAGAAAGCCCCTCCTTCGGCTCGCCAGGTCAGTGTCAGCCCGACTGCCGGAGGCTGCTCAAGTTTTTAAGTCTACTGTATGTTTACGGCCCAAGGTCTCTTGTTTGCAAAGGGTCAGAAGTTGCACAGATCCCATTCAGGATGGGGCCCTTTACAGGCGTTTATTCCTGTGCAACAATTTTGCAACAGCTCAGAAGGAACTATAACCTCGCCATGTTTTTTTTTCTTTCCCACGTTATCACAAATGTAAGTTTCTCAGAATTTTCTCTCATTCTGGCAGCTCCTAGCCTAAAGATGGCGCAGACATTTTTTTCTGGTGACATGCAACTTCAGTCTGTTATATTTTCATTTTTTGATGATGGATCTTCATGGTACCCAGCCATTGGATGGGAATATGGCACAGGTGGGAAATCAAACCCTAAAATTAGGTTACGCAACAGCTGGGATTGTTTGAAAAACCTTAACTTGAACTCCTTGTAATTATCCGCATTAGGCATTACTTACATGGCTGTCTTTTTTAGTTCAAGACTGATTTTACTACAATCAGCCAGAAGATTTTGGAACAAACTTGTTTCCAAAACAGTCTGGTCTCTGGAAGATTTCTGCCTCTTCTGCTGTAGAGGTGGTAGGAAACGATGAGGCAGTGGATTTCTAGAAGAAAGGAGACATTTTCCAGGTTGTGGTGGTCTATTCAGTCCTCTCTGAGTGTTGCAAAAATTAAGTTTGTGTTTGGAACATAAAGAGATCCCTGAGGAGCACCTTGCCATGACAAAATCAGAAAATCTGCTTTTGGACCAGAATTTGAACGACATACAGAAAATGCAACAGAAAATAGAGCATGCTGAACAAGGGACTGGAAATAAAACTGCACATAGTTGATGAACTACTTGTTCTTCACACCATTTGGTGTGTAGATTGGGTGTTCAAGGGAAAATTAAGTTTGGGTGTTATCTAAGATTTGAATTTTTAACATAATGTTCCTTCATGTATTCTTTATGGGAGTAAAATACATACAACATGAATTCTCTAGCTCAGGAGTACTTAAAATCCAAGCAGAGAATGAATGAAAGAGAAAATTAAGAAGTCATGAAAAAATACACAATGTACTGTTAACTTGCTTAATCACTGAGTTTAAGAAAACCAACTCTTATATTAGTGGGTGTGTATTACTTGCAGCTTTAAAAGAGTTGTGCATGAGAATATTCAGAATTACTGCAAAAAAAAAAAAAATCTCTCACAGGAAAGCCACACATCCTGCCAAATATGAAGGCATTACTCCAGAGCATTTGTGTGAGAGAGTTCCTCAAACAGATGAATTTTTTAACACAGGGAAGCATTCATTCTATTAACCTCCTCCTAGAATTAGCTGAGCCATTTTTAATTGAATTCTTTCAGCTCACCCATCCTGAAATAAGCCACCGAATGAAAAATTCTGGCTCCCACTCTCTGTCAGCTGCAAGTGGATCCTGGCCTTAGGGAATCAACCTGCCCTGAGTGCCACTGGAGCTCACACTAGTGCTGCCACAGGCAGTGGGTGCTGTGCTCTGGGACATGCAAAATGGCAGTTTTAGCACCAAATGTGGCATTTGAGCTTTGGCTCAAAACTCATTATTCATTATTTCCACTACACTAGCTGATCAGAAATTGAATTGAGGAGACTCTCGTAGGCAATTATAAACTATCTTCTAAATTATCTTCTTGCAAAGGAGGAGAATAAATCTCCTTCAGTGAAAGCAAGATAAAACCAGGGTTCATTTTATGCCAGCTGGGCCCACAATCGTTTACTCTTCTGCTTGTCAGCTGCACTGCTGCACTATTTGTAATGTCCCCATCTCAGGATGCTGACGTGTGATGAACAGGTGCCCCAGCACCAGGATGGACACAGATCTGCCGCCAGTGAAACAAGCATGAGCATCTGTCAGTCTCCTCTTGGCTTCTTTGGCTGCTTTTTGAGAACGTTCAGCCTACAAACTCCTTTGGACATCAGACTGCAGCCGATCATCTGCCGCTTGGACCTGGGAACATTTGGTGGGATTTTACTGCGACCTGTCATAAGTGCCATATGAAAATCAGGTACAAACCACTGGCTTTGCCAAGTTAGCAGCTTTAAAAGCTTGCAAGAGGTTTAGGGGGATGTAACATGGGGACAATCATTGTCCGTTCCTCTGTTTGTCATTTCTGATCTTTATTAATATTCGTTCTAATCTGGCCCAGGGGGAAATTGCTGTGCGTTTGCTCTAAATCGGTCAAAACTCCTGAACCAGCCATATGGTGTGAATCCCTGTTTGTCTGGTAGCACGGAATACCTCTTTCACAGCCCTGATGCACACACAAAACTGTCTGCTTTCACTGATTCATAGCAGTGTTGTAAATATAACTGAACTTGTGAACGAAACAAGGTGTTAATTGATGGTGTACATATTCGCCCTCATAAACGTCTGCTCCTAAACTACATTTCCCTGTTTCTAAGGAAACCCTTATTCCTCAGAACTGCAGGGATCCTTACTCACAAGGCAGCTTAAATTCTTAATCATCTAAAGCACTTTTCACTGCGAGGGGAAAGGGGTAGATACAGCCCATCTGCATGTTCAACAGTTGCTTTGAACTTGGAGGAAGGAAAGATTTTTGTACAGTGCTGACTGTAGGAAACCATCAATTCTCACATTATGTGAAATGTGATACCACAGCTTCAGCTCCAGTCCCTGATTTTCTTAATTAAGGCTGTGCCAGACATGCCGGGAGAACGGGTCTGCCTGTCTGATCACGTGCAGACAGTCAAACATGTTTGCCTGTGGCTGCCTCAGTCACCATGCTGGTTTGTTTTATAACACTATCCATAAAGGAGAGGCCGTCACCGGTAACACTTGTGCCTCATCTTCAGCTTTGCTTCCCCACCATGTCCCACAAGCCAGGCTACAGCAGAGCCACCAAACCATGGCCAAGAAGCTCAGGCTGGTGTCCAGGAGCCAGCTGGTGCAGCAGTGGGCAGTGGGTCTTTGTAGGGTCACAGCATGGCTGGGGTTGGAAGGGCCCATCAAAAAAGCCCAATCTGGACAAAGCTTGTATGGTATCTCAGGTGATGGGTGTGTGGGTCATATACCTGCTGCCTAACACTCCTGCAGCACAGTTACCTGCCCCTCTCTAAGCTCTTCTCGTCCTTCCAGCGGCTTGGACATGTGCTGATCCCTGCAGGAGCAAAGAGGGGTTTGCTCAGGAAAGCCACAGTGGGCTTCTGGTGCCCCAGAATGACCACTCCAGTCATATTAATCCTTCTCCCAGCAAGATTGCATGACATAGTCTAAGCTTCAACTCTCCTTTATTGCAAGCAAAGCCTCAGAAAAATAGCATGAAGAACCATGATTTTTAATTTCCAGATCCTCACTGAAAGGGCAGACCTGTGGACCAGCTCCTGGGCTTGTTGATGTCCTTACACTCCTGCGAGTGTAAGGTGAACAGAGCCCACCAGCCATCACAGAGCTCCACAACTCCAAAACCCAGTGCCCTGTATTTGTGAAACACAGGCTCCACCTGGCATTGCTTCATTATTCACATCTGTTGCTACTCCTGCCCGATGCACTTTAAGATTAAAAAGGAAATAGGAAGCGTGTTATTTTCTCTGGGATTATGTTTTTTCCCCCTGGGAGTAAAAGGAATTATCCAGACTCTATCATAAAGTCTGAGTCACTGCCAAGAAGGCTACAAAACCATGTGGATAAACCTGCCCGGTTGCAGGTGGCCAACTCGCTGTTGTTGCTATCAAATAACTCTCCATCAGTCCTGTCTTTCAGCCTCCTCACTCAACAACTGCCTTGGTAGAAATTACTGAACACATTTTCGCTGCCATAAAAATTGGCCAGAGCTATATTTCTGGATTCCAAGAAAGCTTTTGACAGCCAACCATGATACTTTATGTAATAAGTTGTCAGCATACTGTGTATCACCTAACGCTGTCACTTGGCTTAGGTCAAAGCTGTCAGATTGCCAACAAAATATTGTTACTAGAAGCATTAAATCTTCTTTTCAGGCTAGTTCTGTAGGGGTCCATCAGACATAGTCCTTGGTCTGTTATTGTTTATGCTGTGTATAAATGACCTACTGCATGAATATGCATGAAAAACAAAACTTACATATATGTTGACAACATTGCCAGCAGATGCTGCAGTCAGATTTCAGCAAGATCTGTAAGCTGGTAGTGGAGGACTGCTTATGGTCAGCTCATGATTTTAAAAACACACATAAAAAATGCCTCGCATCAGAGTCGAAACTTTGAGCCTCTCTATTATATTTGCAGGTTACATTTATGTCATACATTAAATTCACATCTGAATCATCACTTTGACCCTGACCTGTTCAGACTGTAAAAGCCCCAGCTGAGACACAAAGCACTCGTAGCCCCAAGGTGAGGGCCAGGCGATGAGAGGCAAGGCAGAGACCTGCACAGGGGGTCTGGGAGCTGCCTCTGCCTGGGAGGTAGCTGTAAATGCCTTGATGCAGCCCAGCTCTGGGGACTTCCTCTCCTTTCCTTCTCTCTCAGCTGTAGCATGACTCTTGCTCTGCTGACCCTAGGACTGGGAACAGAGGGGAAATCTCAGTGGATGGGGTGAGACCACAAAACCTGAGCTGTGGATGTGATACTCACAGTGCAAGGCTGGCTCTGGCATGCAGAAACAAAGTTGTCTCCATTGTATAAAAAGAAGACTTAAAGGGAAAAAAAGCAATGCATTGTATTCTGTTTTCTCAAATGTGTCTAACCAGCCTTTTAAAAACACAGCCCTGCTGAAGCACTCTGCACAAACAAATGCTCTCAGAAGCACCGAGGTGTTTTAAGGGTGTGCACACGTCCATCATAGCCAACACACCCCGCAAAGAGAGCAAACCAACACAGCACTGCCATGCGTCAGTCTGACAGCTGGCATGGGGAGATCAGTGCTAGCATCTGGGCGATTTCTTCTTCACCCTTGAAACTCTACCCGTCTGCTTCTCATTTCATGTACATTGGCACTGAAACTTTACATTGATGAAACTTGTTCATCGTTGATTCAAGTAATTCTCCTCCAAACAGGAATGAGCAAGAACTGAGTCAGGCTGTTGGAGAAAGTCCATGAGGCAGAAATTCCTCCACATCACAGCGATGTATCCTGTAGGAGCAGAAGATAGGAAGCCAGCCAGTAATTCAGGCCAAGAATTTCCAAAGTAACCAATGAGTTGAGGCTCCTCAGATACTGGATGCCTGGCATAAGGGTCTGTTAAAGGTCTTAGTTTCCAAAATGCTGAGCATTCATACTGCCTGAAAATTAAGTCCATTTAAGACACCAAAGTAGCTCGGCCACCTTAGGAAATGGGAAGAGAGAGCTCACTGCACTGCCTCGTTCACGCACCCTTGCAGAAGAGTTCTCCACCTCTGGTGCTCACACCACCCAGTCACGGCACCTGTGTCTTCAAATAGCAGCTCCAGGAGCTGGATCTGAGGCTCAAAAAGGCACAGACTGACCAATGCATACTGTGTGCACTTGGTGCTGGGTCCCCCGATGGCTCACTGGGATGCTCCTACATGTCTGTAAGGTAATTATGTCACTCTGGTGTTGCCACTGCCATTGCATTTGGCCCTGAAAGAGCAGGAGGGCCTGCAGACTCTAAAGGTGACAGCAGGGAGTGGGGGCCCAGTGCTCATGCGTGGGGGCTGTAGGACAGAGGGAGCCAAACCCAGCACAACATGGCCGATAGCAGTAGCCAAGCACAGGACCAGCCACATCCTGGCAGATGTCGAGGGAGGGAAGCTGCCACGCACCAAGGGCACGCCAAGGTGTGCAGCTGGCTGGTGGTCAGGTCTGTTCCCAGCAGCACAACAGCACTGTGACAGCCTGATCTTTTCTTCAGGTGTGAGAGCAGTGCCCTCAGGGTGCGAGGTGACTGAGGTCCCTGTGTGGCTCTGCCACGTCCCAGTGTGACATGGCCTGTGGCTCCCCTCTGCCGCTGCCAAGGGTTCCCTGTGTCCTGACACCTGTGGTGATTTGTGCCTAATCCTGGGGAGGTTTGAGATATGAACAACATGATGAAATCATCGTATTTGGCAGTTTTATATATGGCCAGGAGGAAAAAACAAAACAAAACAAAAACTCATGTCCCTTTTTGCCCTTCAAAATAAAGCAACTGTTAGGACCTTTACAGGGCTACACATTTAGGCTTTTATTGCTTTGGTTGATGACTTGACTGAGACAGCAGCAAAGGCTGTACCAGCTCTGCACCATTGATTACATGGCCAATAACTGGGTACAATTATTAAGCCAAAATACACTTTTATATTAACACTGATGTAAATGCGTTTCAAGATATGAAGAGGCAGTGGATGCGCTGTGACTCAGAGCGGAGAATCAAAGTCACAGCATGGGATGGCAATAAAGGAAAGAACACAGTAATGAGGAGAAAAGCCTAAGAGAGAGGGGGGGGAAAAAAAAAAAAAACGTCAGCACTTGACAGACTCTTTGCAAGTTCGAAAACAAGCAGTTCTGAGAGCAGCATCATTAGCGAAGCCTAGTTTACTATGAAGCTGTGTCCTATATTCCCATTCCCCTCTTCCACCTGCTTGCAGCAACCCCAAATCCTCGCCGTGCTCCCTACAGCCTGGGCACCCTCCCTCGGTACTCCCTAGCCCCTTCGTCGCCTCGCCCCCAGCCCCGGTGCTGTCACCTCCCCGCCATCCCGGAGCAGCCGCGTCCCCAGAGGTGGCCAGCAAGCAGCTGCCGACCAGACGCCGCGGTGATGGCTGCTGCGGTGCTCCCGCTCCTGCCGCCGAGCTCCTCCACCAGGAAACCTCCAGCACAGCATTCGCCCGCGTCACTGCCCTGTGCAGGAGCTGCTGTTTGCAGCTTTAATAAATCCATCTATTTGAGAGCTGTAGTCTGTAAAACTTGCCTGCATTGATCAGCACTGGATTGAAATATATTTTAATTAGAGGTGGGAATGGTGGAAGTTCCAGCAGTGCAGGTTTAAGCCTTTTTTTTTTTTTTTTTTTTTTTTGGAAAAATAAAGGGGGAATAGTAAAANAATAGAGAGCAGAATGAGAATTCCTGCCCTGTATCTACTTTTCCAAAGAAGAGCTACAACAAACAGCTCTGACCAAACATCATTTCAAATGCTCATTTTCCCTATAAAGGCATATTCAGATTAGCAACATTCTGGCATACAATTGTTGCATTTGTACGTAAATAAACATCAGTGACTAAAATCCAGCCTCAGTTTCCCTCAGGCATTGGTATCCAGTGGAAGAAGTAACGCGCTTGCACCATATCCTTATCTCTAAACTGGAGAGATATGGATTTGATGGGTGGACTGTTCGCTGGATAAAGAGCTGGCTGGAGGGTCGCAGCCAAAGGGTTGTAGTCAATGGCTCTACGTCCAGGTGGAGCCCGGTCACAAGTGGTGTCCCCCAGGGGTCCGTCTTGGGACCAGTGCTCTTCAACATCTTTATTGACGACTGAGACTGTGGGATCAAGTGCACCCTCAGCAAGTTTGCTGATGACACCAAGCTGAGTGGTGCAGTTGATAGCCCTGAAGGAAGGGATGCCATCCAGAGGGACCTGGACAGGCTGGAAAAGTGGGCCCACGAGAACCTGATGAGGTTGTTGCACTTGGGACGGGGCAATCCCAGGTGTGTGTACAGACTGGGAGAAGAACTCCTTGAGAGCAGCCCTGCGGAGAAGAACTTGGGCATTGTGATCGACGAAAAGCTGGCCATGAGCCGGCAGTGCACTCTCGCAGCCAGGAAGGCCAATGGCATCCTGGGCTGCATCAAGAGAGGGGTGGCCAGCAGGGAGAGGGAGGTGATCGTCCCCCTCTACTCTGCCCTTGGAAGGCCTCACCTGGAGTACTGTGTCCAGGCCTGGGGCCCCCAGTACAGAGGGGATGTGGAGCTGTTGGAGCGGGTCCAGAGGAGGGCCACCAAAATGATCAGAGGGCTGGAGCACCTCTCCTATGAGGAAAGGTTGAGGGAGTTGGGATTGTTTAGCTTGGAAAAGAGCAGGCTCTGGGGAGACCTCATTGCGGCCTTCCAATACTTCCAAGGAGCTTACAGGCAGGAGGGGGAACGACTTTTTGCATGGGTGGATAATGGTAGGACATGGGGGAATGGGCTAAAACTGAAAGAGGGGAGGTTTAGGTTGGACATCAGGAAGAAATTCTTCCCTGAGAGAGTGGTGAGGTGCTGGAACAGGCTGCCCAGAGAAGTTGTGGATGCCCCGTCCCTGGCTGTGTTCAAGGCCAGGCTGGATGGGTTCCTGGGCAGTTTGATCCAGTGAGCTAGTGGCTGGCAGTCCTGTCCACGGCAGGGGGCTTGGAACTAGATGACCTTTGAGGTCCCTTCCAACCCAAGCCATTCTATGATTCTATGACTCTATGATCTATAAAAACCATCCCAGCCTCAGCCAGCAGCAGTGTTTCTTGCTCTGTGACATGCGGAGTCAAGAGGCTCCTGCTCTGCCACACACTGGCTGGGGGCTGAGGACAATGGTGACAGGCACTGTGCATTAAATGATCATCATTAAATGACCTGGAGTTCTGACAAAACTGCTTCCTACTGTAATGAAAAGCCTAGCTTGGAGACCAGAATTAAAAATCAGCTGCCTTTCTGCCCTTTTTTCCAGCCTTTGAACTTTTGATTTTGCAATATTAATAATCCAAGAGAATTCATACGGAATTTTTTTATTTATTTAAAATGGCAGAGATAGACCTATTCTGCCATGTGAACACCAGGACACCTCAGATGTGCAGGAGATACAACCTGAGATCGAACTTGCTGCCTCATTTTCTTGAGTTATGTGGATCAAACTTCGACATGGGCAGAGACAAGCTTTTTTCTGGCAGCTTAATGGAAAGTTTCTATACAACTTCAATGTTCATTAAGGAAAACATAGTCTGATTCACATGCTCTTGTACCAGGCATTCCTGCAGAACTGCTAGGCTGGGATCACATCCCATTTCTAAATGCAGACTGCATGCAAAAAACCTGACATTTTAAAAAATCCTTACAATATTTTTGAAATCACAGCTCATTTCCCTCAGCCCACAGGTAGCACATTTTGCTCTCCTATACATCCTCTTTCTCAGAAAAGTTCTGTTTCTAGGACTTACTACTTGGACTTAATTTGGTGTCAGCATAAAAAGTGGAGTTTTTCCTTTTTTTTTTTTTTTTAATTTTAAATAATGCTTAAGCCAACTCATTATCCAAGCAAATAGGTAGAATAATTACTTATCAAACTGAGAAAACACTGAATAAAGGAGGAGGTAAAGAGTAACAAAATTAGAAGCAGCCAAACATCTGGACACAACTATACACCGCCTTAACCATCGACATCACCCACAGTTTTATTTAAGAACATCTCCGACACATATGCAAATCACACATTTGGGGTAATGACAGCCATATGGCGGAACGTGGAAATGCGAGGAAAGCCCTGGGACAATGACAACATGACTAAGGCACAAAGGTGTATTTGACCACCTCATTGACTTCCCGGCCATCCATCCATCTCAGCTGGAGCTCTTGAGGTGTTCCAAATCTCTAAACAGATTAAGGAGGACACATTATTTTCTTCCAGACTAATCTACTAGAGAATTTCTTTTCTCCTTCTCTCTTTTGTCTTTCCTGCTCAAGGATCAGGTCAAACGCTTTATATCACTGGGAGGAAAATCTCTCCATCCCAAAGATACAGAGATTTCCAGAGTCACAAGGGAGGCCAAGGCTCCCTCTGAGCCTGGCAGGAATGTAAGAGAATGGACTTTCAACACAGGACAATTTCATGTGCTGAAAATCTGATATAGGCCATTTTAAGCATCTTTTATGGCTTCCTCTGAATTGTGCAGCCATATTATTTCCTTCTTGGCTAACACGTGGTTCAAGGTTATAGATCCACTTCGCAGTTAATAGTTACTTCAAGATCAGAAATATTTATCTGACTTCTATGTCCCAATGTCACAGAAGTTCAAATACTGCTGCAGTGATATTTTAAGGCAGAAAACTGAGTTAAAAATCTGAGGCCAACAGGTCAAACATTCTATCATTCAAAAAAGAGAGAGAGAGAAAGTTGAGCATCTATTCCTTAAAAGTTATTCAGAAGGCCACCAGATCTCATGCAGCAGCTTACTCTTCAGAAAATGTGTGTTTTTAAAATGCAAAAGAAGAATATTAATCAAAGGAAAGCTCAATTCATTCCCTTCCCATTCCCTTCCTCCTCCTCCCCAACCACCTCCCCCCCCCCCTTTTAAGGAAAATAAAATATGGAAATTATGAATTGAAGAGTGTGTCTGTGAGACACTGGAAGATGCTACCCAAGGGTGTTCACTGTAGAGAGGAGGATAGCTGTATTAAAATGAATAATTTTGTGGGGAAAGGGTAGAGAGTTGTTGCTGTAAGAAAAAAATCTTTTTGATTGACATGAGAAATTGCTGCCACATGAAACAGTTCATCTTCTTTGAAGGGCTCTTTTGTCAGGGAGGTCAGGTCAAAGAGGTTTGAAAGGTCCTCATCAAAGGAAGTTGCCTTTCCAGGCCCAGTGCATTCCCTCGCTGGAAAAGTCTTCGCTTCAGGAACTGCGTGGAGATGTGGGAGGCAGGGGGATGGCAGCTGCATAGCTAAGCAAGCGCGTAGGCTGAGCCACAAGTCAACACTGGCACCTGCTGTGGGCAGGAGAATCTCCTCGTCACCCTGACCACTGGAAAACTCCTGCACATAGACAAGAGCTAGCAAGTTGTTTAAAAACAGCACCGCACCGCTCAAGCTGTGCATGTGCCCACCAAATCAGCATGGGGGATCTCTGACCACCCTGGGCCCCAGAGTGCTAATTTGGGTTTGCAAGAGAAAAAGTAATTTAAGACAAGCAGCGTGTCTGAAAAAAGAGAAATTTATCTGCCCTTCTTTCCTGTACCGGTGCTATTCCTTGTCTCTCAGGCCT
The DNA here is from genome assembly GCA_013399715.1 of Alectura lathami. Taxonomy (NCBI): domain Eukaryota; kingdom Metazoa; phylum Chordata; class Aves; order Galliformes; family Megapodiidae; genus Alectura; species Alectura lathami. The sequence continues at coordinate 109,761 of VXAV01011882.1, forward strand.
CTGGCCTCAGCTGGGAGCCAGAGAGCTCCGGTTTCTTCCTGGTAAAAGAGCGCTGTCCCCAGTAGGGCACAGCACCACTGTGCAATGGGAAGGGGCAGTGCAGCCCAGCATGCCTGTGGCATCAGTTCCACTAGCTGATTGTGTCGGTGTCCCCCACCACCCCACATGGACGTGGGAGATACATGACCAACCACACCAAGCACCTGGGCACGGCGTCTCAGTCCCACAGGAAGGCATCGCGAGCTGCTCTGCACAGGTGTGCTCCCAGCTTGCATGGCTTTGTGGAGGGCCCGGCCAAACCCAGCCAGTGTTGAGGCCAGGGGAGGGGACCTCTGGCTCCAGAGTCACCTGTGCACCTTGCTCCAGGTAGTGCTGGCTGGACAGAAGCCAGCACTGCTTTCTGTACTCTGTTTTCCTCTGAAATATTGTTCCAAATACTCTACAGGCTCTAGCCTTACTCAGTTTTCCAGAGATGACAGCCCAAGCTGACAATGAAAATCTCTTTCCCAGCCATCCCTCAACTCATCAGAATTTGGAGGAAAATTCTCCCTCACAGCAGTAGCATCCTCCTCCCTCCTCACATCACAGGGGTACACCGTGTGCCCAGGAATGTCTTGCTCCCGCTGCCACAGCCACCTGCACCGTGGGAGCTGAGAAACAGGGAACTGGAATTAACATCTCATTGAGATGAAAGAAGCAGCTCACACCTCTCTCAGCTACGTGCAAAGCCCAGCACTGGTAAAGGTCAGTTCATTTTTTGCAGGGTAATTTTCTAGGAAGGCTAGAAAATCTGGGGGCTTCTGTTTGTTCTGTAAAAGAGAGCTGACCTTCTGATACAGTCGTGTGACTCGAGGCTCTGCTTCCTCAGGCATAAATTTGTGATGCTGAGTGTCTCAAAGCCTCCCTCAGCTGATTGCAGATGGGTTGAACCATCCCTCCCTGAGCTGCATCTCAAGCTGTGTGAAAAATCACCTCTGCTGATTAGGGCAGGGCCTTCCTTCCTGATTGCATTGCCCTGTTTACTGTCATTGAATGTTTGAATCAGGAGGACGTTCTGTTTGTTTCTTGGATATTAATTGCTATATGACTTTCCTCTTCTTTGCCCAACTACTTTTCCAGAGGTAATTGCTGAATTTATACACTCGTGGAAAGCCAGTACATACGTATGACAATAGAACAATTTGGCATTTATGAAGTGCCACTTTTCTATAAAGGTAGAATTTCAGTTAATTATCACTAGGCTGTTTATTAACACTTGGAAATGGAAAAATAATGAATGGGCACAACATCTAGTCATTAAAATTCTGCTCATGAGTTGCCCCATTCATAAATTAGCCTTGCATTTAGCTTCAGCAGAGCACTGCGAATGCTGGCAGGGTTTGAAGGTCAGCTGTGCTTTAACCCATGGCTTCCTGCGGATGGCAAGCTTGTCGCCTTGCACTGTGATCACACTGGCTGTTGTCAGCCAGAGTTACTCTGCAAGGAGCCTGGCTGGCAGGCCACGCAGGCAAATGGATGAAGCTGTGGAAGGTGCTGCTATTCAGAAAGTAGCTTCCTCGCTCTGAAGCAGTGCATCTGTCTCTGTCAGGTGAGGATCAATGCCCCGGGCTGAATCAGTGCAGCTGTGGGTGTCACCTTCTCTCCCATGGCCAAAACCCAAGCTCTTCTCGGAGAAAGTGCTGCCTTGCTGCTGTGCCTCCTCCTGTGGGAGGAGAGGTGCTGGGTGGGACAGGCTGGGCAGAGGACACGTCACAGCCATGTGCTGTTTGGTGCCGCATGGTGCCCACACTCGCATGTACGAGCGGATCATGCGAGTGTGCTCAGCAGCAAACACCGACCAAGTGTTTTAGGAGTGACTGCAGAGCAAAAGAATGGCCCCAAAATGTCATGAAGAACCACAGAAGGACAGATGGGGTCATCTGAACACGAAGCCACTTACAAGCAAGACAGATTTTCTGAAAAATGGATCTACAGTGACTGATAGCCCTTAAGCATCCATGCTGCATGTATAAAAGTTGTTCAGAGATCTCTCAGGACTGCTAATCTTTGTTATCAAGGCTATAAATTACCTTATTTTTTCCAGTGGCATGTTGGAAAACAGAAATGCAAGAATCAAATTCATTTTTTAGCTGTCTTTAAAAATGCATAAAGTTTTGCTTCAAGTGTCACTGTTGGAGTTTTACTATTATGCTAACAATCCAGGCTACCTGCTGAATGCAACGGGCTAAAGGCTCCATTTGGGGATTTTGCCTACTGTGAGCAGTTTTTAGTTTCTTTTAAAATAAAATACTGTTCTCAAGTGCCCACCTTGCAGAGTTCCTTTCATATTTTTTTAAATAAAAAGTGTGTTTAGAGAAATTATCTCTGCTTTCATGCATGTTGCTTATAAAGTCAAAGAAAAGTATTTCTCCATTTTTTTTTCCTTTAAGTTCTAGCTAAAATGCAAACCCCACCAAAATATTACCCAGTTTAAGGTATACTATGTTCTTCTAAGCATAGTGATCCTTCATGAAGTAACCAACTGTATTTTAAGGTACATGCCAAATAAAATGACTAGCAAGGACAAACTAAGGTTAGCATTCGGCTCTTATCTTTTTAAGTACAACTCCTTTTCTTGCAAAAGTACAGCATCAGTTCCTGCAAAGTACTTCTTTTGTTATTGATTTGAGAGATATAATATATAAAGCTGCTGCCTGTACCACTCTGCAATAATTAAAAGTACTTCATCATGCAGCTTTGAGATTTATTTTAAACGCACAAAATATGTTCCTTATTGTGATTCGCAGGAATTTACTGGTCTAATTTCTTTAGAGACCAGCAGGAATATATATTGACTTTGGTTTATTTATAAACCACCTATTTAAATTACCAAGTTATTTACATTGTTATTGTCTCCATCATTTAGTCACTATTTGCAAAGATTTCACATTGCTCTTAATTTGTCACTCCCTAGTGCTAATGGTACTTATGGAAAAGGGTTATTTAGAATAGAGCCGTGCACGCTGTGCTCGTGTGAGCGCTCTCCATACTGCTGCAGGTAGGACTGAACCCTAAAGGGTGCATCACTATGCAACATATAAATCAGGCACATTGGTGAGGAGCTGGATTCAAGAGTCTCTAGGGTGGGTGTTTATAACATTGCCCAGTTGTAAATAGGTCCTCTGGGGAGAGGGAGAGGAGGGAGCACCAGTGGAGGGATGTGGTGGCCCAGAAGTCCTCTGAGAGCCTGACTGTTCTAGGGTTATGTGGAGAGGGAGTGGGCTTTGGGTGCTCTCGACTGGCCCCACTTCATCCTAGTCCACCAGCAACGTGTAGAAAATCACAAGGCTCTGACACTGCTGTAAGAGTAGCAGAGGGAAACTGTTATTAAAGGCATATTTCATTCCCGAGGCTAAGGACATTACCTATTCCTTATTTTCATTTCTAACAGCACTTATTTTTTTTCCAAGTCTTCAGCATGCAGCACACCACTTACTGTCACAGTGCTCCCTCTTCCTTCCTGCTTTTCTTTCCTGCCCTAAACTCCACATGCAGAGAGCTGACAGTAACAGCTTCTGCTTACCAAGCGCCCATCCTGCCTGCCGCAGCCTGCTCTCCCCGCAGGACCTCTCCGCCGGCCTCCCCGAGCACACCACGATGGCCATCACTGTGTCAGCCCATGGGGATGGGGGGACTGGCACAGCACAGGGGGCTTTCAGTGCCAGAAAAAGGGGCTGCAGCTTGACTGCTCACATGGGGCTCTGCTCTTGGTTGGGTGCAGGGCGATTCCTCACAGGGCAATCAGCCTGGGCTTCAGCTGGGCTGGCCTCGGCTCTGAGTCGGAGCTGTGTACAGCCATACAGCTCAGCTTTCATTTCCAATGACATGCGAACAGATTCAGACCACCCATGGGAAAACAAACTCACAGAAGTTTGCTGACACTGAGATTTACTTGCTTCTAGACGCTTCCAGGGGAGGGCCAGCCATGGGACGAGCATGGCGGCAGCTACGCGAGCCTCAAACCAGGGCAACATGTGTGCACTGAGAGCATGAGCTATCCTCCCATCACCTTAACAACACGGCTTGTGCGATGCCGAGCCAAGAGTGCCTGCTAGGTATGGGGAATCTTGTGTTACCACTGAAGTGAAAAATGTGACGACAAAACCCCAAAGGATTGTGGTCCCCTCTCCAAGGAGATGACTGCTGCTTTCTGAAGGAGCAGATCACTGAAATGGATGCTGCTGTGCTGCCTTGGATTTCTGCGTAGCCTGCTCAACATACGGAATGAATCCCTTCTGTTAAGCAGTGCAGGCAGATTCAGATGACATTCTGCAATAAGTGGAGGGGTTTCTCACTGGGCTTTGGATCATAGTGCTGGAGGTTTTATATTCACAGTAGTTTCAAGGGAACTGAAAAAGTTTCAGAGGTATGGGTACATTCCCAAGCCAAAATATGCTGATCCAGATATTTTACTCCACTATATTTTCTCTCAAGGCATCAAAAATGCCATGAATTATGTATCCAACCTTGAAATGTTGTTAAAAATATAATAGAATGTCACATATTGTGCATATTTAAGTTTTTTCAGTGCTCATACTTCACTAGTTTAGAGCCAGATTTCTTCTCCTCTGTGACATTTGTCCACACTGAGAACTGAGGCCAAAATATGCTTAAAGGCAATTGAAAGTTGTTTGGAATTCTCTGATTTACAGCACTGACTTACTGTGTAAGCTGCCAAAAAAATCTGAACCATTTAAAAACACCGGGCACCTCATTTACAGTTTTCTCAGGAGTCATTCCATTTATTTCTTGGGAGCTTTAGTATTCTTACAGGTTTTATTTAATTTTCACGTAATGTATTTCAAGATCATTTTAATGGAGTGCTTTTAATAGATACTGTTTTAATTCCCAGCATACAGATCTTCATAGTTATTTATTGCTAATGTTTCCTCTTGGACTAAAACCAAGAAACTGAAGAACTTGGCTCCAGAACATGGCAGACACATAGAGGGAATGCTCTGACAAGTGAATTTGGGATTTAATTGGCTTGTACCACTAGATGCTGGGTTTTAAATGTATTGACAGCAAAGGACTGAAAGAGAAGACTTCAACAGTACAAGCATTAATATGCTGATAAAATTGAGAGTGAAATGGTAAAAAACATTTCTTTTTCCCACTGTTATTAAGCGTCTGGCCTCACTGAAACTTAACAGAGAAGCAGTTCTTCAGAAAATCTTCAGCTGGTCTAAAGAAAACAGACCAGCTATTTTCAAGTCAGGGCAGGTATGCCACATAAATCATATCTGCATGCTCACCACCATCTTTGCAGAGGAACACCAGCTAATACAATAAGTATTTAGGATTGTATCTGGCAACAAGAGCCTGCAAACCATAACAATTTATTTGAAAAAGAAGTATGAAACAGCTTCTCTTCAACACACATGGCCAGCAGATACATGCATTAATGCATAGGTAGGACAGAGGACAACCTTTCCCCATTCCCTGACCTCCAACATTCTCCGAAAGACTAAAAAAGAAAAGAAAAAAGAAAAAAAAAAAAAAAAAGCTCAGATATTTTAGGGGAAATTCCAGAAAATCTGTGCTTAGAACACCAGTAGCAGTCAAAGACCCCTGCATTTTCCCACCGTCCCTTTAAAAATTTTTTGTTACCATTGATAAAGATAATTCAAACTTATATAGATCACATTTTACACTGCAAAAGACCCTGTGTCATACTACAGCACTGACACAGGTATTTTAATCCTAATTTTTCCTGCTCCAAACCATATTACTCAAATGGGAGAATGGAGGATGCCGGAGAAGGGCTGAAGACTAGGGGAACAGATTGCTTTATGTAATCAATTTATGCATTGTAGATGAAATTAAAATACATGTTTTTATGACATTCAATGCAGTTCTTAAGGTCTTAATTGATGCGGAGGTGGATTTACTTGATTAAAGACAGTAAAGCCCAAATCAGTGGAGACTTCTGCTTAAAAGGATCATATGTGTTAGGGTCTGGAAAGGAACATGAGGACTGAGAAATTAAATATACTGCTATATTTCTATAGAGGAGATTAGCTTATTCCTACTTGGATGTATTTGATTATTATCAAACTCATTTTCCTAGAAATTCTAAGTTTCAGAAACCTTTCACAGCAAAATAACACCTATCTGAAGAAGCCGAAGGCATTGGATTATTGCTCTTGTGCAGCAGAAGAGAAAGCCACAACCCCTCCCACATTCAGCAAATGAGTGAATTGCTCCCCCCCTTCTAAATAAAACTGATGTGCAACACTTCTGAGAGGGATGCTTCATACCACCGGCATTAGCACGGGTGTATGCAGCAGATTTTCTTTGTTGGAGATGAGGCAGCTCAAAAAGCTGCTTTTATTTCTGCTACAGGGAGTACTTTCCAGCCTGCTCTAAAAGAACAAGTTAATTCACTCACAGATGTTGCCAGCAGCATCCAAACTATCTGCTAGTGCTGTTTATTATTGGTTTATTGTTTTCTTAGCATGTCTTCTGGGCACCCATACCAGTACTACAGCCTGTAGCTATTGCGGAACATCCTGGCTACACAAGAAATTCACCTGTTATTACACAACATGGCAGGTTAGAGCTTGCTAGATTTGGAGACTTCTTGTTTGGTGGCGAGTGAGACAAGTAAGGAGGGCATTGGCTTGCACTGCCTCTTCGTCGTGCTGACATTGCCCGATACAGCAGGTGGATCAATCCTTACGCAGAGATGTTTTCAATAATGCTGGTCTGGGTGTCACTGAGGAGCACAGAGCTCCCGTTATGCTGATGCTTTAGAATTAGATGAGTGAGGAACATAATAATGCATTTTTTCATTTGTCTGAAGTTTCATATCCATCACTCTACATACACATCAATGCAATTAACAAAAATCTGTTTCTGCAAAGACTTTCCCATTGGCTTTCATACATGTGCAATTTTTGCAGAAATTGGAGTCCATAAAACCACTTCCTGGTTCACTACTTACCTGCCCACTGTATCTCAGATAAGATCCTGACATTCCTAGGGGACAAGCCTCTTTGCACTCAGTAAAAGTGCAAGTGCACGGGGATGGTGCAAGGCTCCCTGCCTTTCCCACGCCAGAGAGCCCACCTCCACAGCATTCAGAAGGGGCTGGGTGCACCGCTGCTGCCTTGCTGAGGCAGTGAGAAGCAGCATTGGTCCAGGCTTCAGATTCAGTAATGAAGACACTTTCTCCTGAAACAGGAGTACATTCTGTTCAAGCAGAATCCTAAACAGCCTTTAGAAAATAAAGTCATGTCATGTCAGGGACAGATTTGAACTGGTAAAAGGCTTTATTTCATGTATATTTTCCCTTTGCAAATAAGTCACCCACAACCCAAACATTGGTCCTTGGATTTAAAAATACTTCACTGCATATTCATAATCTGCTTTTTGTATATTTATGCCTCTAATATTTGTAAATTCTTATTATGCATCCCTCTCCACTCTTAATCATCACCTACCAAAGATAACTAGTTATCTTTCGCCTTGTAAATGAATTCACTCCATGCCCCTAATTATTTTTGTAGGTCTCATTTCTCCTGTAAGACAGAATCTTATGATTAAGGAAGTGCCTTAAATGAATTCATTTTTTCCTGAATTAAGTCTGTACCAAAACCCTTCTGAGAGGGTCCAAGACTTTCTTTTTGCTTGGTAAGGTGCTGCTTTACGGTATATTCCATATCAAATTCTGTAGACATTTTTATTCTCTTTTATTCATAGCTACTTAGTCTTTTGCCATTATTGATAGTTCTGTTCAATTACTTCTTGTTTTTTGTTTTTTTGTTAGTTTGTTTTTCTCCTCTTCGGAATATATGTATTTTTCATTAGCAACATTTTTTTTCCAACTTCAATGCGTCCCACTTAGGGAAATGTGTCTTTGTGGAGTTTACAGATTTTTGATGGGGTTCTGTATGCATCTGTGCCCAGTGGAGAAAACCCTCCATCCAGAAGGTGGAATTTGTTTGCCTTCTCTTTTGCATCTCAATCAAACAAGCCCCACATCTCTGGTAAGACATCATACACCTCGGAAACACAACTTTTGACTTACTGGATGTACAACAAATACATCTCGCCAAAAATATGATGTTCCCATGGCAAAGCAGACTTCATAACTTAGAACTTTTCAGAAAGCTGGTTCTTGCTTTTATCCTTTCTGGTAGTCTTTAGGTAACTGCATATTCTGGAATTTAGGAAACAAGTGATTGTAGAATCCTATTAGTAACCAAAACATTTAAGTTCTTAATCTATCTCCAAAGAGGCATTTCAAGTCATACTGCATATCACTAGAGAGCATTCTGATTATTTGAAAGACTTAGGTAGAAAGAAAAAAAATCCCTTGTTTCTTTATGGAAATCACAAAGCAGTGCTCTGCAGTTTGTTCTGCTGACCTACAAATGCAAAAAAGGCGTAGGATGCAATGCTTGTGGGGAACGGACACAGCTTTCTGGACAAGTTTAACATCCACTGAAGGTTTTCACTGTGATGATTCCTGAGCTGCTATAGTTACACACCTTCCTGTGCACCTGTTCTTCTGCACAGCCCATGCATTTGAGTGCTGAACAAGGAATACGTGGCACTTTTGAAGGAAAGCTGAGCTGCCCTTATCACACAACCAGGTCAAGTTTTTACTGTCCCAGGCTGGCAAAATACTACCTTCCCACCTCAGGGTGGGTGGGTGGGGTGGAAGCCTCACCTTGCTGCTCATTGCTGTTCATCCCAGTCTTCTTCCAAGAAGCAACATGACACGTTTTACGATTTGTTTATAAATCCGCTACCTATGGTCCTATTTCCACTGTGCTGCACTCCATTTGTTGCTTAAATGGAAGGCCCTAAGGAGACCACAGATCTGAGGAATGTCTGGCATTCAAAATCAAATGTGTGATCAAATAGAGGCTGAAGGAAAAAGGGATGCAGGAAATACAAAGATAGACCATGGCAGGAAAGAGATAAAAAGGTAAAAGCTCAGGGCAGGTAAGAAACAAAGGGAATTAATGCTTTATATTATAGGGGTTTTAAAGCTATTCATTTGTAGTTTACATGGATAATTACTGGCAACTGCATGAGAAACATTTACAGGAATTTTGATGCTCTACTCTTACAGTAATATGAAAAAGCATTGATCCAAACCTGCTATCCTGCTTCAATACATTCGATCCAAACCTTCTGCATCAAATCAGCCAGGAAATTTAAATTGTGATAGGGTCAATTATATTCATCAGCTCTTGCTTTTGCTTCTGTGAGGGACTTTACGCAAGACTCAGGGCATACATGAAAGGCAACAGCAGACTTACGGTACCTCCTTGATTATTTATTTGTTGAAAATCATCTTTATTCCACTGAGTCTATTGAACCCCCACATTCAAGTCTGCAATACTTTTTTTCTTGTAAGCATGTAAGGAAAGGTTATGACTCTGTCAAAATATTTACCTTCGCAAACCTTTTTATGGTTGATTTCCTCCTCAGTAGAACATTTTCTGGAAATTCAAACAGAACCCCATCAACATTTTTAAATAAGAAAAAAGCAAAACATTTTAAGCTTTTGGAACACTCATGGTAACACTGTCTACTCTTTGGTGCCAAGGTAACAGCAAAAAATACTGACATCTGAAATGCAAATGGCATGTTCCCTAATGCTCACCAAGGAGCATGTTCTTTCCTACGCTTAAAATGCTGTTCAAGGAATTGAAGCCATTTGAATATAAGCCATGTAGATTCTTTCAAAAGCAAATTGTTACCCTTGTGTATGTATGTCTGAAACTTGTCAACAAGTCAACCGAAAGCCAGGCTTTTCATTTAAAGTTGCTCAGTGCTATTGGCCAGAAAGGAAAGTAACAGGTAAGCCACTAAAACCTGTGCAAACATCTTCAAATAAAAGAAGAAAATAATGAATTATACCTTTAATGTAATGAACAAAAAGGGCGGTATGCATTAATGGTGTTCATTAAGAGAAAAGAACCGAATCCCTCCTTTGGATGGCTTCCACTTGGCTGCATGCACAGCACAGGCTAGGAAGTGAGCCTTTTGGAGTCTGCTATTGCAGTTGAAGGCAAAAGAGTGTAAGCAAGACAAGGAGCAATTACTAAGGAGTCCTCAGTAAGGAGTTCACAGAAGAAGATTTAATTAGCCCGAGTTTTAATGGTGTGGAGAAGAGAAGAAGAAATGGGTAATGAAGGATGTATTTAACCATATTAGTGACAAAACCTTGATCCCCAGAGTGAGAAAATACAAGAAGGGAGAGATTAGGCATAGTGGTGAACAGAAAGAAATGAGGAGGAAAACAAGGCCATGATGATTATTGAATTTACTCAAAATACTTGCAAACATGCAATTGTGACCAATCCTGCATTTGCTATGGTTAGATGAGCTGAGAAAAAGTTCCACCCCAGATAGATACCTGCAACACAACAGAAGTAAAGCAAGCATTTTCCAGAGACCCTGATATTCCCCACACTCAATTTATGTGGATTAGATGAAATTTCCTGTTTCTTTTCAGCAATTTTGGCAGAGTGCTGTACATTACAAAGGGTTGCCATTATCTTCCCCTGAACACTGCCGAAATGGTTTGTAATTTCATCCCAGTATTACCAAAGAAACCTGTAATCTCTAGCTACATTATTTTAAATAATACAGCTCAGCAATCACATCAACAATCAGAATCTCCACAAATGAGGAAGGTTTTCTCTGGAAGGAAACAAGAATATTTATTTGTTATCACTTGCCTTCAGAATAAAATAGCCCATACACCTTAACAGTCTAAACAATGAGTGTAATCACAACTCTCTTCTTGTCTACAGAGGAAATGCATCAGTTAAATGAAGAAAAAAAAATGTTAGCAGTAATGCCTTTTGGTAGAACTGGTGTAACTGGAAGTGCATTCGGTGCAGGCATTGTGCGGTACTCTATCATTACCCGCTCTGCGCTGGACTATTGCCAAAATGCCTCCCGACAGAGGCAGCTAGGTAGATATATACTAGATTTAATCTAGTTTACTAGCAAAGGCTGGGAATGCAACCGATTTGATCAACATTTTAAAACAACACAGTAGTTTTAGCAGAAAACCCCACAACCCAGTTATTTTTCATATTTACATAAATGTATAGGTTTTAACAAAAATTTGTGTGTTTCATTGTGAAACAGTATGGTAATTTGCTATAGCAAGGTCTGATTACCTCCTGAGGGATTTTGTGTGGGGATCCTAAATAGGCAAAGGATGCAATGCCAAATAGAGTAGGAATTTGATAGGGGTCTGTCAGTATTAGATACTCAAGGAATTAAATAGTTGCCTTATCAGGTGAGAAAATTTTAGCACCAACTGAAAAAAACAATGCTGCTAAACAATAAATAAGGTTGAACTCTTATCTCATAATGTGACATAATGAGTTCTGTGAACTAATGAATCCTAAACCAATTCATGGCCAGTCATATTTTCACTGACACAGAGAATTCCTGCCCTGGGATGCGCGCGTGTATGTGTGCCTATCTCATTATGAAGTGCACTCATTATTTCTGCTAGCCACCGTAATGATGGAGCCACTTCAGCATTTCAATGCAGCCACCAAGAACACTCATTCAGGAAAACAGAGGGAGGATTTTCACAGACTCTTTTACACCTCTTACTAGAATCATTCCCATACAAATATGTATTCCACTCTTCTTTCACTTAACGCTAGAGGGACATTTCAGTTTCCACAGGTGACGGCAGGATCTAGGGGTAATTTTTCCTTTCCTCAGTGATCAGTTTGGCGTCTGAAAGGCTTTTTGCACTTCAGTGGGAATCGTGCTGGTGCACCAGATTGTCAGGGACTGTAGAAAGATAGTAAGTCCACTTATCTATGGTGTGTGAGAGTGATCTACATCTTAGAGCTGTCGAGGATGTTGCACATAATTTCTTCACTTTTGCAGCCACTTCAGATGCCAACGGTGCCTTTCACTGTTGCTGCTCCCTTCTTGTGGCACTTTGCAGCTTTTTTGACTCTATTATTAAATTATCTGAAAGGATTTTGTGACTGGCAGCTCTTAGGGCAAGCTCTTGGGTGTTCAATCCACCCATCGTCTTGGACATGAATCCATGCATGGCTGCTTAGTGCTGGCCATGAGGGTGTTGACCCATGGGGCCTCCCCAGTGCATGTGTGCAAGGACCAAGTGGGAACACAAGAGAGTGGTTTGCAAATTGAAGACATTATTACTAAAAGAATCCCAAGTCTCAAAATCTCGAGCGTTTTCTTCATAGGGTGCTTTGGGATGTGCAGGGATGGAAAATCTTATAAAACTATGAGGGATTGTTTAGCAAACTTTCCTCACCATTCTTCTCTGTGTACAAGCAAAGGTAATGCAGGTCACTTAATGAGTTGCGAGGAATGCAGTGGTACTTATAACAAGATATACATACTCAGGCTGGATTCCCGTGATTGCTCCCCTCTACCCAAGGCATTTTATAAAATATGGTAATTAACGCAGTGCCTTTAGACAGTCTAAATTTATAGCAATTTATATGTTCAGGAGTGCTGGTAAAAGGCCAATGCTGGCATTTCTTTAACTAATAATTATTGTGTTTTATTGTTGTGGTTCTCTAGCACATTAACAAGCGAGGACCCGGCTTTATTAGAATTCACTTGGCCCCCCTATTCCATGCATATTTATTATGTGAGAGAATAGGATTCTCTTTCTCTAGCCTTCACTAATTTAAAAGAAGATATCCTCAATGAAATGTATTCAAATATTTTGACATTTTACTTCACCTCACTTACAGAGCAGAAATTGTTTCTGACAGTTATTATACAGTACGGGAATCCTGCTGTTTCACTCTGCTGAAGCGCAGGTTGAAAAGACACAGCGATTGCATTTTGTTCAAAGAGTGATTCTCTGGCCCAGAAATAGCAACACTGTCAGCTGTGATTCACTGGAAGTTTAGATAATATCCACTCTGTACCTCTCCAGCAAGAACACGGATTTTTTTCTTCTTCTTGAAACAGAAGAAAACGACTCAAAGTGTGGAAATTTTAGTGCCTCCAACTACGGGATATGAAGTAGAGGAGAGTTTTGATGTCAAAATGTAAGTGGAAATTGGGAGTGATGGGAGTGCGGGAAGCTGAGTGGGAATTTTTTCCTTCTTTCAGACACTTTCAGCCCTGTTTTTTACTATGTTCTAAACATACTTATTTGCAAGGCAAAGTAGCAGAGGTAAAAAATGTAAATAACTGGGCATTTCCAAGGTTTAAAATGACTGAAACAATTATAGGCAACACCTGCCTGACTTTTCATTTGTGTCGTGCTTTCAGGCACACTACATGTATGGAAACATCTTTTTCAACACAGTAACATCTCTATGTGGAGTACAACAGCAGATTTCTCAGCAAATACCCCCCAGATTTTCTTGCGACATGAAAATCTCAGAGGTTTTTCCTACTTTTAGAATGCTTTTCAGTGCTGGCCCAAATATGCATAGGTTTAAAAATAAATTTTATATTTTGATCTATATAATCAACACTGAGAGAAGTTAAGGAAGGCTATGGAGGCATATTTAACTCTCTAATTTAGCCCAAATGCCCTTGTTTTTAGAGCAAATTTGCAGTTTCACAAGGGTTGCTTATTCTACAGCAAGTGGAATAGCACCTGGAGAATTAATGCAGGAGGAGGATGGAAGCAAATGAGGAAAAAGCTGTAAAAGCTCTCCTGGATGCTGTTCTTTGCTGTTCATATTATGCAGATCCTATATCAGAGCTGAGGCTTCTCTTTTCAGAATAAGAAAGAGGAAGTAGAATGAGCAGTGAGAAGAAATCACAACAGTAGTATTTAATATAGTTCCTTAAGACTTCAGAAACTGAATTTCTGTCAAAACCAAAGAATATCACAGAAGGGGGTAGGAGGCAGCCATAAAGAGTGTTCTTGTAAAAGAGGACTGTAATCTCTTTTACTGCTCCTGTCATATCATGGGAGAATCTACCTATTACATTGATGAGAAAATAATGAATACAATATTTGGTAAAATCATGTGGATCAAAGCAATTCCTAACTTAAAAAAAAAAAAAAAAAAAAAAACCCTTCTGACAGAGACAGATGTTATTAACTGGAGTGAAATAATGAGAATTGCTGGTGTAGAAGGGCAGGGAGAAGTGTGGCTGTAACACAGCAAACCAAGTCCTGGGTCCATTTTTTCTAGGCGATGGATGGCAGGATGCAGCCCTTCTTGTCCTGGTGATGCAAGTCTGGATAGTCAAAGGCAATGACGGTGATTTCAAGTGCTGGAGTGACTGAGTGTTGGGAGCATCTGTCCCCAGATGCCAGGGCTGCATCCAGCCTTCCGCTGGGCACAGAAGGCACGGTACCCAAATCAGCTGCCTCCCCAGCCCACGTCAGAGCTCACCAGCCACCGCTCCAGCCCAACAAAGCAGGAGCATGCCCATCCTCATGCCCAGCCCCAGCTTCCAGCCCTATCCAGCCATCACAGAGCAATCTCCTAGAGCACTTCATCCCACAGAAATGTTTCTCTCACATGCAGGAAACAGCAGTGTGCCAGAGCTTGAAATAAACTGGTTGATCATAATTGAACATGTTGCTCTTGGGACCTTTGCTTCCAAGTCATTTTCCTAGAGAATTGTACCTTGTGCCTGGTAAAGTCTCTTAGGAAATGGCTGCTGGCAGAACAGGATGTCTTCTGGAAACATGGTTTGCCTAATTTCAGAGTCCGAGAAAACTTGTCTTGCCTTTGATCACCCTATTTATGTGAAATGTCAGCAAGTATTTGTGTAACCATATGTTCCAGCTTGTGCACTGGATGATACAATTTAAATGGGTGACTAAATCCTCACACCTGTTCTGCTTTTAAATAAAATAGATTCATGGGAAGTTCCTGCTTGTTAATGGGATGAATTGTGGATCCTACCCAAGGGAAAAAAAGATTTTTGAAGTAAACATAAAATGCACTCTTTCTCAGACAGCATTTTCAGCAACAAGCAGTCTGGAATTGCTTCCCACATACTCTAACATCATCATATTGTTTCAGGTTCTCATGCAACAAGATGTGCCAGGACTGTCATTATAATTATCTTCTCTGACATCACTTTCCCACCTATATTCATCCCAACATGCTTCATTTCCACCAAACACAAAGCAGTACATCTTCCCCTTCTTATGTAAATGGCAGGCTGCTTTGTCAAGGCCTGTCCATGAAGCTACCAGCAGTACCGCTGCCGTGCAGGAGCTCTGACGAGGTGGGACTTGGCAGTGCAGGAGGCACGGGTGCAGCAGCTGCTCAAAGAGGCCATGTTGAACATCGACCTCCAGCATAAAATCCTGAGCTGCAAAGTGAGTGAGGGAGGATTTCACTCCTTGATTTGCTTAAAAGATTACTAGTCTCTAAATTGTTACTGGATATTAACAAAAAGGTATCTCAAAGGGTGTAACTATTATAAAGTCAGTTCCATTTTGAGGACTATTATGTGTGCCAATCTATGAGCTGGCAGTCTTGCTTCTTGAACTTAGGGTTTTCTTGTTCCTTATTGACAAAACTTTGTTGCAATATGAAGAAAACCCCATGTGGTTGGAAATTCAGGATGTTGTTCTAAGTGCAGAGGCTTGGCTTTCGGTCCTCCCTACACTCTCTGCAAATCTCTGCAATACATGGAAATGCTTCTTTCTTCCCACTTGAAGTCCTGCTCACTTTGTTATCAGGAACTAATAAAGTGGGAAACTCATATAGAAAGTAGAAGACAGTCATGTTTTAGCTAAATTCCAAACACAGCTTTGAACATATTTTTTCCAATTTATGAATGAATTAAACAGTGAGAAAAAGAAACCATTAATTAAGGGGTTTGGATTTCTTTCAGTCCAATATTTTTGACAGAAGGAATGACCAGAGACGCAAATTAAAGTACACAGATAATGTCTTCAAAGATCATTGGATCTGATTTATTCAGTTTGTTGAATGATCACTGGCAGTAAATACATTCTGTAAGTATAACATGTAGGTCACAAATATTCTTGTAAATATTGGGCCTCATTTTAGGTACATGAATGAACTGAAAATTTTGTATTTAATCAGGAATCAAGAACATTTTTAAGCGAATTTGGATGATATTTATTTGACAGAAATGTATTTACTATGAAAAAAAAAAAAAAAGAAGAAATTGGCTTTGAAAGAGGGGAGAAAAAATGTTTCATGTTTCATTTCCAAGAGGGATCTTAACTGCTTTCTAAACCCAAAACCCTCTCAGACCTTCCTGCACAACCTCATTTTCCCAGGAGGTTTAGGGCAGGAGAAACATGGAAGAGTCCAGGACTTGACCTGTCATCGCTGGGCTGATGCTGTGCAGAAGGTGGGGATGTACTCAGGGTGCCTCCAGCTCTCCCTCAGGCACTATGTCTTGCTCTCTAGGTTTCATCTGGCCCCTTTGGGTTCCCTGTACAGCCCATGGAAAGTATGAAACTCCAGAGAGCACACACATCACCCATGTGCCCATCTTAGGAGAGACCAACCCTACCTGTCAGCACGCGGGAGACCATGGCAAAGTAGGTAAAAGTCAGAGCCCTCTATTGCCTCCTCGTCATCAGAAGCAGAAGGGTAAGCTCTGTGTTTAGGACAGCTGTTAAAGAGGGCTGTTGGCTTGCCGGGTAGTCAGCTGGAGTGGAAATCCACGTGCTACTTCGCCACACCACCAGCAGGGCCTGACACTGCAGAGCTACCAGGGCTCCTCTGTAGCCATTTTCCAGCTTTCAAGAACAAATGCTTTAATTGCCCACCTCCTCCTCCATCTCTCCGCAGATCATTTACTTCTGCTGTAAAACTACCCCCCACCTGAAATAAAAAATATCAATAATACGCATACAGTACACAACACATACATATGTCACCTCATGCCACCTGACAGCACCAGCCTTTACCAGGCCCCAGCAAAGCAGGCTTGCTACCAGCATGGACCAGACGGCAAGCTGCTCAAGCAAGAGAGAAGGGACGGTGGGTTCATGCACATGGGCAAGGGGACACCAACATGGCGCTGGCCAGCACGGCAGGGCACGATCTCTTGCAGCAGCTCTTGCAGCACTGTCCAGATCTGTGTAGGCATTGTGTGGCCCTGGATAGAAGGTAATGCTTAATTCTGCAGTATTTACAAAGATCCTGAGAGGAGTGGAGGCACAAAAGCTGACACAGCAATGTGAGCACTGAAGGCTGATGGTCCAGACAGACCTGGGAACGGACCTCATGGGAGGGAACAGTGCATACCATATGGCATCATCTTGTTTTTCAAAATTTCTATTCCTTTGTCCTCTCCAGACTCTTTCTTCCCACCCTCCCACTAAGCTTGGGACTGACACAAGCAGCAAGCTCAACTGCCTGCGGATAGTTTAACAAGTGGTAACCACACTCTGTAGTTCTCTGTAGGTCAAGGGAATACGCAGCAACAGAGCTAAGATTTGTTTGATACCAGCACAATTGTTGTATTATAGCAAATATTGATAATTCAAAACAAAAATTCAATTCTTATAAATGCAAGCTAAGGGGCTTCAGAATGAAAGTGGATGGAAGCAGAAGAATAAAAACCAGGGGCGTGTTAAGAAATACTCTTTTTCACTCTCAAAGAAGAAGGACCACAGACAGTGTCAGCAGCAGATGTTCTCCCCAGCATTAACTGCAACAGAGGCAGCGTGTATTGTGGCACTAACATGCAATGGCCACCAGGTCCTCTATGGTCACCTAAGACATTTCTACCAAGAAAAATTGTGTGCAGTGGCTGAGCTGAGGTCCACCTGGTCTGGTTACTTGACTCAGCAGGCCAATCCCATATACAAAATCTCAGGAGACTGGAAATTAGGTAATGCCCATCAGCATCACAATATTTGTACCTTCTCTTCTGCTGATTTAAAAATGATTTTCATTTCTAATAACCATACAGACCACTGCAGGAAGGTTTCTAGCTGGTTTCCCCCAATCATCCATTCCCACACCTGATCTTCAGCAGCAGGAACACCAGCAGGTCATGTAATTCCTCCTTAAATCTCAAGCAAGTTCTGGTGCAGATATTACAGAACTGATTTGTCCATAAATTACATTACTAACAGTCTCACTGTTCCAGGCTTGTGATTGTTCAGTTACAACTTTTCTATTCATATTAATTGGCACTGAGTTTATTTAAACCCGTTATGATAAGTCTCAGAGATGACTCCTATTTTGTAAACCATTGAGTAGTAAAAGCTACTCAATGTATCAGAGAATTCTGCTACCTAATTACAAAATCTGCATATTTTCTCATTTTAGCTGAGTAAAAATCCAGTGCAGTTCAGTTTTACTCTCTCTTACTTTGTAAGTTAGAACTATGGCCTTTTCTCATTTTAATTGCTCAGAGGGAAATTAAATCCATCCCAATATCTTCACCAGCTGTTTCCCTAACAGATCAGTCTGAGTATTTATATGGCCCCAATCATCATAGCCCTTCTGCTAATCCCAAGGACTATATTCATAGATTTCAACTTGCAAAGTCCCTGTGAGACAGGGTGGTGCTGTTATCTCCACTGCACAAATAAGGCACTGACACACGGAGAGATGAAGGGTTCCCAGCTGGCAAAGAAGGGCCAAAATCCCCCTGGGAATTAGGCACTGAAATGCTTGGCACCTCAGTGGTTTTCCCAACCACAAAACTGCAATGTGCATGCTCAGAACTTGTGCAAAGGAGGACTAGAGAAAACTAGTAGCAAAAATGCAGAGACCTCTCTGGAGGCACCTGGAGGCTGAGGAAGGTGTCCTGGGCCCAACAGGCAGGAAGAAGAGGTGGTGCGATGGATCTTTCTGTGAGACACATAATGAGCAGAGTTGCCTTGTGTAGACCAGAAGTCATTGCGTAGTTGGGCTGCATCAGAGAGGGGAACTTCACCTGGGGTTAATACCGCCATTTACAGATTTGGCCTTGTGATTATCCAGGGTCATTCATGAAATCTGGAAACCCGGCAAGGCACCAAACTCAGATCTCCTAATCGATGTGCAGTTTCCTAATGGCTGAACAGTCTATGTTTCCAGCTTCCAGGCTCTGGATTAACATAAAGTCAGAGCTTCAGTTGCAGCTCTTCTTAATGGAATAGCACTTAGAGCAAAATTGATGCCTCTTTAAGAGCAAGTCAGTTCTGAAACGACATGTTTCTGCCAGATCTTGGCCATGTTCTTGGAAAGCAGCGCATGCACTGGGCGTCATAACCAGAGAGCCATCAAAATCATTGTCACGAACACTGGCTCAGTCTCTATTTCTTCACAGAAGTACTCTAGATTGGGGCTTTACCTGTTTAAGGCGTCCAAAACTTGGCCCAAAAATAACATCAAAGGAAACCAACTTCCCTATGTATCTCACTTTCAAAACACATTTTCCCCAGAGTAATAAAACAGGCCTCACTGGTTTCCCAGAATGTACTGCTCTCCCTTTAGCTAATAGGGAAATACCAGTGCACGAGGTGAGTTTGTGGAGGACAGGGCTGGACTCCAGACCTCTACAGAATGATACCTCTCTGAATAAAAGTATACTGCTAATAAGACAAGATAGCTGTAAGACTGTAAATAAGCAAATGAAAATCTAGAACATACAAAACAGTTGTTGGTCTTCAGTGGAATGTTCAAATATTTTTCCGTTGTGCCTATATTAGTCAACAGCACAGACCAGGGTGAAAACCTGCACACACTAGAGAGGAACAGCTAGTTTGGAGAACACAATGTTGACCTCATACACACTTCTTTAGTTCAGACTGCTCCCAGTCTGGTCTCCTGGGCTGAATGCACTTCTGGAGCACATCTCCTGGTTTAATTTCACTTAAAAATTTGTAGGGACAAAGGCATCTGCACAACACAGCTAAAGCACAGCGCAGGAGGAAGGTTTATTTCCAAGGCATACACCTGACCCAAACTGCAATGCTAAAGCAGATATACATCTAATGACCATTCTAAGCCTGCCTGTAACTGTTGTTGCTGTTTGTTCTCAATTTGCCTAAAGGCAGAAACTGTTTGCAGACGAGAGGAGACTTGTGTTTCATAACTCTGCAGTAGTTGGTTTGTCTTAAAAGTTTGGGACAATGACCTCTTACTGATTAGTGAGCCCAGAGGTCCTTCAGTGCTACATTCCTCAGATATTGAAAACATCGCCTTTTCAGTCTTGTAGTGTATTAATTCTGTATGGCACGTATCTCTGCGCCGATTTTAACTTTGATCTTGAGGAATCATTCAATGCAGAGATTGATGTTTAAATCCAGTGCCCTTATTCGTTCACTCTTGATCATCTTCCAAATGGAATACGTCATAGACTTTCAGACCAAATGTTGCGATGCCAGTGGTGTGGATATGGGCTCATGTATACTATGATCTGAAAATGAAAGAAAACACAACGACCTTGATTTGAACACGGGCACCTTAGGTGACAGACCAATGCTGAAGGGCAGTCAGATCTCACATTGTCATTTCAAAGTGTGTATTCAGTGTAACTTTTCAGAAAACAAGATGAAATATAATTCTTTAGCTTCAAAGGATTCTTTTTGAAAGTTGTGATAATTCAACAAAAGATGACAATGTGCCACCACAGAATAACTTGTGAATGCAAATACTGCTCACCTCATTGTTCCTGGTTTTCTTCAGAAGCCGTACAGCTTACTTTTCTAAAAAATGTAGGCTGGAGAACTAATAGAATTTAAAAGAACTTCCTTTCAATGTGAAGAGTTGTAAGTGTGTTAGTTCTCCAAGTCTTTAAGGAAATCCAATTATAAGTCTCTTTATATTCATGCACCTTACCAAAAGAGGAACTTTTTTCTCCGTTGGTGTCATTTTCTCAGCGGGGACTCCACCGTGACATCAGTGCGGAGTCTCAGTGCCTTTCTCATTAGAAGACAACTGCCATCAATTCCCAAGGGAGTAGGGTGGGACGCAGCCATGCTGCCCCCACCAGCATCACGTTGCAAAAAGGGTTTAATATTCAGAAGCATTCTCCAAGGCCAGTGGCCTGACATTTTTATACATGTACTCTGCTAACAAATACTAGGTCTAAAGGTAATTGTTCCCATACTGGACTGTGAACCTCGGAGCAAAAATCTTTAACTTCCCCTACATTTACAGTGGTATAGAATCACAGCTGCTGCTAATGATTATTATTATACTGTCCTAAACAGTCTAAAACAGGGCCTGTTTGCCAGACTTTTAATCAACTAATATAGTCACACCAATAACTCCTGATATAATATTTACAGTTGTACAAGCAACAGGGAATTTTAGGACATCTTATGTTGCAAAAGGTCGCGACACTAATAGACGGAGTATTAATCCAATTTACTGTATGTCAGTTTGTTTTATATGAAAGACACTTAAGACTGACAAGTAATCACAACTTTTCCCATTTAATAAAGTCCTATTTCTTTTGCCAATCACGCTGCAATATTTCTGTAAGAACAATCCCTTATTGATGTGGTGTTAAACATCACTTTTCTTTATTAATGTTTTTTATTAGTGTTTTTTCTTTATTAATGTCATTTATGTGACAGAAAAGGTGGCAGAGATGCATCAAGTCCTAGACACCCTTCATGCCACTGAAATAGCATCCTGAGGTTTCAGCTGGCTCTCATCAGGGCATCACTGGTGCAAAGACTCCTCCTGACCCTGTGGGGAACTGACCTGCAGGGACACACAGGTGAGTGTCATAGGCAGCAGGGCACCTGTATCATTGATTTGGCACAAGAAGGATGAGCCTATACTAGCATTTTAAATTCAGGTCCAGAACATGGTTTCCAAGTGAACTTGCCCTCTGCCTTCTCTCACAGAGCTCTGGTTCTCATCACCACTGCACACAGCCAGTGTGGGTCTGCTTTGCGGGAGAAGCACTGGGTGAACATAATTCATGTTAGAAAAAAGGAACAGAACTACAGAATGGCTTTGGTTGGAAAAGACCTTAAAACCCACCCAGTCTCAACCCTCTGCCGTGGGCTGGCTGCCACCCACTGGGTCAGGCTGCCCAGTGCCCATCCTACATGGCCTTGAGCACCTCCAGGGATGGGGCACCCACAGCTTCTCTGGGCAGCCTGTGCCAGTGCCTCACCACCCTCTGGGTAAAGAATTTCTTCCTAATGTCTAGTCCAAATCTACTTCTTTCAGTTTAAGTTTCAGTTTTCATTACCCCTTGTCCTATCACTACATGCCCCTCTAAAATGTCCCTGGAAAGCTTCAATGAGGTCTCCCTGGAGCCTTCCCTCCTCCAGGTTGGACAATCCCAGCTCCCTCAGCCTCTCTTCATAGGAGAGGTTCTCCAGCCCTCTGAGCATCCTCGTGGCCTTCTCTGGATCATGGGGTTCTGTTGGGGCTCTTCAGCATAGTGGACATTCATCCACAGTATCAGACAAAATAAACAAACAACAACAACAACAACAAAATAACCTCCAGATATGAGTAGGGTGAGAAGAAATATTTGACATCAGCTGTGTCACTTCTCATACCTTGCTCCCATGAATCCCTGTTGCCTTCTGATACAGACAGAGCCAAAGAGAATGTACAGGGATGAGGTCTGTGACCACTGATATCAGTTGGCAGCTCCACAAGCATCACATTCTCTTTAAACCTCATAAACGAGCAAAATGCTTCCTCTGTCACAGTTTCATAAAAAGTGTCCTGACAACGCAGAGCAGTTCCATCAGATGACTTTTTGTGGATTTTATAGATTCAATGAGTCAATATTCTGCTTCAACACATTTTATAAAGAAATACGCATCATGCTGTCACAGTATGCTTTAGCCACAGATAGATAGTGTGTTATTATTATTAGAGATTTCCTTTAAAATAATTGAAAAAAATTTCTAAGGGTTCTCTAAAGTCTACAGTCATTAGTACTAAAACTTAAGGCTTTTTATATCTATATACCACCAAGACACTGCATGTGGCTGAGGCAGAAACGTGAACTTTGCACTTCAGTGATGGGAAGAAAGTGGAAGTCTCTGAAGCTCTCTTCTGGAAAAGCTGGAGGCATGAGTGGCTTGCCTTCAGCCTGGAAGCAGCTAGCTGTGCTGTTGCCTCTGGAGCGGGGATCCACGGGTCCAACTGAAAAATCAGCACTCCATAATGATGTTTTGCATGTTACATTTCCAGAGCACTAGACAAACAATAGCTAATTATAATCCATCCAAAAGGATTATACTTTTGGCAGCTTGTAGTAAAGCCTGTTAGGTAATGGCCTGGGGGTTTTAGAAATTTAATACTTTGTTACTAAATCGCCTTATAAAAATCTCTGTGCCTGGACAGTGGAGGTTTCTAGGAAGGACCCATCCCCATTTTTATCACTTTGCTGTGGATACAGTCTTCATACAGTTGTCAGAATAGTCAGCCAGGTATCAGTGACAGCTCTACTGGAAATAGCCCTTGCAGCCTCCTTAGCTGGTGGAAAATAGGAACCCTCCTCAGTGAGCCTCTGCAGACACGCACAGCACCTAGCTCCTCACTACAGACACATGGTAAGGGCCTGAGACTGGGGTCTTGCTGGCAGGCACTGATTGAGGCCGCTGATGGCAGATTTGGATCTAGCCCATACTTTGGAGGCTTGCATAGTAAAGGAGTGTTCCTGAAAACAAAGCAAACGCTGCAAAATTTAGGAGACAAGACACTGAGGTATTGCCTTTTAAATCTCTTCGGAAAAAGTGAGTACAGAGAAAACACTTTGAAGGCACACAACAAGATACTTTCAAGGAGTGAGCAAAGGGAAGTGCTCAGTGGTGATGACACCATAACATTTCTGATAGTCCCCATCAAAAGCACAAGCACCCTAAATTGTGATGGCAATGGCTGTCATCTCCAAAGCAATTCCTTTGGCTTCTGCATTAAGTAAGAAGCGTTTGCAGCTGTCTGCAGCTCCACAGCCCTCTACCATGCAAAGGGATGTAAGCGAACCGCAGCTTCAGTGCAGGTCATGAGCGAGAGGATGGGTAGGGAGGGAGGAATCAAGCAGCTGCAGGAGCAGCCTGGCTCGAATGTGCTTGCTGCCACCAGCAAACCTGACAGCATAAGAAGCGACAGTCTCCGGGTGGCACTGGATCAACAGGTACTGCAAAAACAGGCAAACAGGGCTGGAGAAAACAATGCAAATTTCCACTTCACTGTGGGAGCCAACTGAAGTGTAGCCAACAAGGTTAATGGATATTTTCACTTCTGAAGGTGAAATGCTTAATTGGAAGCAGTCTTGTGGCAGATACATTTTTGCAATCAATATCTAGCACTGGCAGAAACCGTACTGAAAATTCTGAAAGGTATCCTGTGCCATCTACCTTTACTCTGAGGAATAAGACATATCCTTGCTTTCAAAGTAGTTCATCTGTCCCGTTCTAACTCTTCTGGACTCCTGCTTTAGTGAAACTATTGGCCTTACACTGCAGGAATACAACACGACACTGGAGAATGTGACAGAGCAGGCCCGCCACCCGCCAAGGGAAGGCAGCGGGAGCTTCCCCAGGCTGGCACGCACCAGCCAAGCATGGACACCCGAGCATTCCTATACTGTGCAGGTCGCATCCTTAAGTGCCACAGCAGCTGAGGCAGATCTTTCCATGCACGGAACACAGGGGCTGCACCTCTGCTGCAGACAGAAGGACCATCGGGCTCTCCGTAATGTCCCTCAGCAGTGACCAGCGGTGATGCCTAGCAAAATATTTGCAAAAGAACCAGCATGATGCCCTGCCCCAAAGATTTTCTATTTCTCCCACCTTGTTTTCCACATCATGTCTATTGCAGCTGTTACAATGCCCATGTGGATTATACAGAAAACTATTTCAGGAGTTCTGATGACACAGCAACGCAACCTTTCTCTCTGCCTTGGTCATGCTGATGGCCAGCACTGGCTCTGAGGAGTGATCATCACTATATTCAGAAACAATTAGAAAAAAGGATTGGNCTCCTTTAAAATAATTGAAAAAAATATCTAAGGGTTCTCTAAAGTCTACAGTCATTAGCACTAAAACTTAAGGCTTTTTATATCTATATACCACCAAGACACTGCATGTGGCTGAGGCAGAAACGTGAACTTTGCACTTCAGTGATGGGAAGAAAGTGGAAGTCTCTGAAGCTCTCTTCTGGAAAAGCTGGAGGCATGAGTGGCTTGCCTTCAGCCTGGAAGCAGCTAGCTGTGCTGTTGCCTCTGGAGCGGGGATCCACGGGTCCAACTGAAAAATCAGCACTCCATAATGATGTTTTGCATGTTACATTTCCAGAGCACTAGACAAACAATAGCTAATTATAATCCATCCAAAAGGATTATACTTTTGGCAGCTTGTAGTAAAGCCTGTTAGGTAATGGCCTGGGGGTTTTAGAAATTTAATACTTTGTTACTAAATCGCCTTATAAAAATCTCTGTGCCTGGACAGTGGAGGTTTCTAGGAAGGACCCATCCCCATTTTTATCACTTTGCTGTGGATACAGTCTTCATACAGTTGTCAGAATAGTCAGCCAGGTATCAGTGACAGCTCTACTGGAAATAGCCCTTGCAGCCTCCTTAGCTGGTGGAAAATAGGAACCCTCCTCAGTGAGCCTCTGCAGACACGCACAGCACCTAGCTCCTCACTACAGACACATGGTAAGGGCCTGAGACTGGGGTCTTGCTGCCAGGCACTGATTGAGGCCACTGATGGCAGCTTTGGATCTAGCCCATACTTTGGAGGCTTGCATAGTAAAGGAGTGTTCCTGAAAACAAAGCAAACGCTGCAAAATTTAGGAGACAAGACACTGAGGTATTGCCTTTTAAATCTCTTCGGAAAAAGTGAGTACAGAGAAAACACTTTGAAGGCACACAACAAGATACTTTCAAGGAGTGAGCAAAGGGAAGTGNATGAGGTATTGCCTTTTAAATCTCTTCATTACATATACAGTCATTAGGACGGAAAAAGTGAGTACAGAGAAAACACTTTGAACGCACACAACAAGATACTTTCAAGGAGTGAGCAAAGGGAAGTGCTCAGTGGTGATGACACCATAACATTTCTGATAGTCCCCATCAAAAGCACAAGCACCCTAAATTGTGATGGCAATGGCTGTCATCTCCAAAGCAATTCCTTTGGCTTCTGCATTAAGTAAGAAGCGTTTGCAGCTGTCTGCAGCTCCACAGCCCTCTACCATGCAAAGGGATGTAAGCGAACCGCAGCTTCAGTGCAGGTCATGAGCGAGAGGATGGGTAGGGAGGGAGGAATCAAGCAGCTGCAGGAGCAGCCTGGCTCGAATGTGCTTGCTGCCACCAGCAAACCTGACAGCATAAGAAGCAACAGTCTCCGGGTGGCACTGGATCAACAGGTACTGCAAAAACAGGCAAACAGGGTTGGAGAAAACATTGCAAATTTCCACTTCACTGTGGGAGCCAACTGAAGTGTAGCCAACAAGGTTAATGGATATTTTCACTTCTGAAGGTGAAATGCTTAATTGGAAGCAGTCTTGTGGCAGATACATTTTTACAATCAATATCTAGCACTGGCAGAAACCGTACTGAAAATTCTGAAAGGTATCCTGTGCCATCTACCTTTACTCTGAGGAATAAGACATATCCTTGCTTTCAAAGTAGTTCATCTGTCCCGTTCTAACTCTTCTGGACTCCTGCTTTAGTGAAACTATTGGCCTTACACTGCAGGAATACAACACGACACTGGAGAATGTGACAGAGCAGGCCCGCCACCCGCCAAGGGAAGGCAGCGGGAGCTTCCCCAGGCTGGCACGCACCAGCCAAGCATGGACACCCGAGCATTCCTATACTGTGCAGGTCGCATCCTTAAGTGCCACAGCAGCTGAGGCAGATCTTTCCATGCACGGAACACAGGGGCTGCACCTCTGCTGCAGACAGAAGGACCATCGGGCTCTCCGTAATGTCCCTCAGCAGTGACCAGCGGTGATGCCTAGCAAAATATTTGCAAAAGAACCAGCATGATGCCCTGCCCCAAAGATTTTCTATTTCTCCCACCTTGTTTTCCACATCATGTCTATTGCAGCTGTTACAATGCCCATGTGGATTATACAGAAAACTATTTCAGGAGTTCTGATGACACAGCAACGCAACCTTTCTCTCTGCCTTGGTCATGCTGATGGCCAGCACTGGCTCTGAGGAGTGATCATCACTATATTCAGAAACAATTAGAAAAAAGGATTGGCATAGTAAAAATATGTCTCGCCTACCCAGCAAGCCTTCCTTCCTATACTCTAGAACATTTTGAACAATGACCAAGTAATAAAGAGATTGGTTTTGATTCTTTTAATTGCTATGTGTGGATTTTGCTTACCACTTTGTGGAGAAGAGGTCCCCTGAATGTGCCTTGAGCTTGGAATGACATCAGTAGTTTGGGTCCCATCATCCTGCACCTGCATAACGAGTACAAAATCCTCACAGCTGAATATTTTGTATTGCAGATGCACAGTACACAGGCTTCTGCTTTATTTAATATTTGGTGCAATTTAATCAGTGTGCTTTTCCCTGTGAATGCTGTGACCACCAGTGGCTTGCTGGTGCAAGTCTAGAAGCAGAGTCCTGTCTGTGGCATTTTCAGAGAGCAGCAGTTTTACTGTGCTATTTTATATGGTGCATTTTGTGGAATAATCTTAACAGGTCAATGGTAGGGTTAACAAATTAAGGGGAAATACATCAACATCTTATAATGCACTTGCTTTCTTGGGAATATAGCTATCTATCAATTAAGTGGCAGAGGAAACACAAAAACCAAAAGGTCTTGGTGCTTCCATTTTAAAACTGTTCAGGTTCTACATCTCCTTCCAAGTATGTCTCACTCGTTCAGTAACACTAATAATGAAAAAATGTGACTGCTACCGAGTACCACTCAAATCTCATTTAACAGGAAAAAAAATCTACAGGAAAAGCAGGTTGGCTATGGTCTGTGAGCACCCACAGGATGCAAGGAGGAGTCCAAGTATATTTTAGCATAACCCATTGATTGGCTGCCCTTGCTCACTCACCACTTCCCGGCAAAGGGTAGTCAATCAGCTCTTAAATGCTGGAAACACTCGGAACAGCCTGTGCATTTTTGTCCTTCCCTCTGCAAGCCAGGAGCGAAGGGGCGAGTGCCCAGACTGCCCTTCGCGTGCTGCGCCAGCCTGGGCACAGTGCCTCTGCCAGCTCTGACACTGCTCCTGGAACATCCCCAGGTCCTGCTGTCCCCAGTCAGAGCCACCATCCACCCATTCCTTTCCAGCATCCATGGGGATCCTACCTCATCTCACCCACAGCTCAGTGCTAGCCATCACCCAAGTCAGCCCAAGGGAATGCTCCTGGTCCCCAAATGAGGTCCGTGTCGTCACCTTCTGCCCTAAGACATGCTAGCTAAGGTAGACGCCTCACCAAGGCTGGAAGCCTTTGAAGCCACAAACATGCGTATGGTTGCAGCTGTGCAGAGATCAGCTCCAGTTCCACATCACACAGTATTCTCCCATCAGCAGCCTTAAGGTGAAGTGGCCAGCCCAGCAGTGGATTAAAGCTTTCCCTGATACATCAACTTGAAAAATTGCACAGGGAAACACTTTGTTTAGCAACATGACGTGATTGTGCCTCAATTGCCATTTCTGAGCAGATTTTTTTTAAAAAAAAAAAAAGAAAAGAAAAGAAAAAAAACATTAAAAATACGTTTAATTGCCCAGCAGCCAAGTATTCCTAATATCTACCAACACAATTTTATTTACCCTGTATTATTTTAGAAGATGTAGACTTCCCTATAGCTGAGCATTTGAACAGCCGTACTTGGAGTTTTCTGCATTAAATGATGCTCTTCTCTCCTTGATTTGCTCAGCTGTTCTCTAAGAGCACTTCTTTGAAGTACACAAGCCACTGGGACATCCACTATTAGTAAGCTCAGTAGGCAGAAGAGCATTGGCTTGGCCCACGGGAGGCACCATGTCTATGAGAGGCACCATGGGTAGTTCTGGTCTTCAGCAAGACACTCTTAAGTGCATGCTCCCGTGCATTAGGTATCTCACTGCAGCAGCGTGGTGACAGGACCTCGGCCGTGTTCCTTTCCAACATCTGCAAAATAAATACCCCATCTCCATAGCTTGGTGTCTAAATCAAAGGGCAGGAGCACACGGGGAAGAAAGAGCAAGGTGTGACCTGCTCTGCTACATGGCTGCCAGCATCACTTCCCTGCTGCTTGTTCAGAGCCCACCGTGGGTGCCCTTTTTGTCCAGTTCAGCTTATGCTTACTTAACCTAGACAATAAATAGTCATTATTGTCGGAAGATTGTTTCACATGGGAAAGCATAACTGTAGCCATCTGATTATACCGTCAGAACCGGAAAAGCCTCCCATGTAGATAAATCCATCAGGAAAATGAAATGTAAACTAACCCTAACCAGAAAATAAAAGTGACCATCTATTTTCATTGCCAAAGTTGAGATAAATGTTATGAGCTGCTTGCTTTTGGAAGTTAATATCAGATAAATGTAATGGTCATCTTTTTACTCCTTGTTTGTTGTCCTAAAATCGTATTTCACACTTTTGACTTTATTCTGAATTTCTTCCTCTCATGTGTTCTTCTGTAGCACTTGTTATTAGTTACTTCTCTTTGTCTATTCACCTTGCATTAGTCCTAGCAGTGTTCTGCGCAGTGAATGGTAAAGATCTCAGTGCAATGCACAGCGTTCTCATACATCTGTAACATCAACAGTACAAAAAGCAGTTTGGAAAAGGCTGGAGAAGGATGCTAGTTATGCAAAAACACACTGCACCTCTGCAGACTTCTTTCTGTTTGTGGAAGAGTTACAGAAAATATGTGGTTGAGTCAACAAGTGGGGAAAAGGAAAACTTAATATAAAGGATTTAAGAAGGAATTGTCTGGATATTTCTTCCTTCTTGTTATCATGCAAGAAAAAAAAGTATGAGGAAGAATTACCACTGGAGAAAGAGAAAACAGTGAGAATACATATGACAAAATGCCCTGCTTCAGATTTTCAGGATAACTTTACCCTATAATCTGGACAGCACTGCCAAGTGTATTATCAAACCTATCTCAACAAAAACATGCCTTGAAAGCTGTCATATGAAAATAGTAAATCAAAAGAGCTTTCTGGGATGCTTTTTGCCAGGAGCTATCACATTAATTCTTAAGTCATATCTCTTCATTGAGACCCTTCCCTCAGAGAGAAAGGACTCTGTGACCAAAAAGCATCACAAAAGACAAACCTCTAGTGAATGGCTGTGCTTTTAATAACTGAGAAGAACAAGGAACAGACATTCTGAATTAAATCATGAGCAAAATTTTGAAGTCTACAACATGAAACCAAGAATTTAAAAGACACCAGTCATGAGGCCTGCACAGAAAAACATAAAAGACTTTAAAATATGAAGTTGAATCAAGACTAAATTTATCAGACAGTCTCAGTATCTACTATAAATTTGCAATAAAGGGGGAAAGATTTTGCACACTATTCCTCCTACGACAAAAACATGAATTCATAAGAAAGGAGGTGAGGTACAAATAATAATTTGCAAAAAAAAAATAATAATAATAATAATTTTGACCTATAAAATGTAATTTAAGATCAAGCAGAACTGCAGTGCATTCCTACCACCATGGCAAGGCTGGGACTTTCCCCAGGGTCCTGACATATAAGAAGTTCCTCTCACTCTTCTTGCCCTGGATCCTAGTTTTTAAGGTGCTAGACTTTTAGCAGAAATTGGAAAAGCAAAGACCTGTTTCCATTTCTTTAGAACAATTCCACTTCTTTATAGAGGACTCTGAAATTCACAGAATCAGGGGCCTTGAAGCCCATCCAGTTCCAGCCCCATTGCCATGGGCTGGGACACCTCACACTAGATCAAACTGCCCAGGGCCC
Source organism: Alectura lathami (assembly GCA_013399715.1). Lineage (NCBI taxonomy): Eukaryota > Metazoa > Chordata > Aves > Galliformes > Megapodiidae > Alectura > Alectura lathami. Next base: position 140,582 of record VXAV01011882.1, read on the forward strand.
ACCCAGCCTGGCCTTGAATGCCTTCAGGGATGGGGCATCCACAGCTTCTCTGGGCCTTCTGAGTAAAGAATTTCTTCCTAATGTCTAATCTAAATCTACTTGCTTTCAGTTTAATACACTTTCTTTTAATTTAAGATTTAGATCGCAGGAGGTCTTCCCCGTGTCCCTCGAATGAGCCTCGCCATCAAATAGCCTGGTCATTAGCACAGAGATTTGGGCTCTCCACAGCCTTCAGTGGCACCGGCACCTGGGAGACATGCAAGCCCTCCTGGAAAGGGAGGGCTGGACATGTCTGGGAGCTGGGTTCACGCAGGTTCACCAAGGATTTTTAGCCTTTAATGCAATGCCTCAGGAAAATACTGCAAAAAAAAAAAAATTCAGATTGAAGCCCAGATTACAAAGTAAATTTGCAGATGACAGGCCTGGAATTCCACTTCATTCACAGAGCTGAGCTCAGTGTTCACAGAAAGCAAATTCCAGCCTCACCCATCAAAACATCCTAATCTTAGACAGGAGCATATTTCAAACATTTGCATTTGGAAAGTGTTTGCAGCAGTAGCCTTATTGCTCGAGAAGTCCTATCAGTGGGCAAAGCAGCACCACATGGTTATTGTGCCCAGCTGCAAGCAAGCAAGCACTGATCAAGCCAGAGAATGAATGAAAAGAAATACAGTGCAAATGAAAATGTGGTGAAACATCATCTAGCCTTGATCAATGCAACTGGAAGACATCTTAGCAACAGCCTAGAGAGGCTCAGGCAGATGAAGTAAGCAGTGCTTTACTACTAATGTTTTAAGTTTTAGAGGTTACAAGGCAGAAATTAAAACAGATGTAGGTAGTTTGTAGCCTGGGGCCAGGGGGAAGAAAAAGAAGGTGCTTCAAATGAAATGACGTGTTGAATGGTGCAGATAGAGTAAAATTCACTAGTGTAAGGAATGACATCATCTGCCTCCTGGTGGGCTCCCTCTGTGACATGGCAGAAGATGTCCTCAGGTGACAGCTATTGGGAGGAGAGGCACCAAGAGCATCCTCGCTGCCTCCATCAGCTCCTCCTGCAGACCCTTCACACAGAACGGCATCCTGCTGGAAATGAACTGAGGGTCAAGCCCTGCTCACAGACTCCCATGGCAACAACATGGTAACATTTCAAGCCTGTGGAAAATAATTCCTCTTTGTTTCTCTATGTTATCTTCAAGTATGATATGAGGGAGAATAAATGTATGTAGTATATATCTTGATCAGTGTTTCCTGTCTGTGTTTAGGTTTGACAGACACACCTGTATGTGTGAGCATTCACCTTTCCTTCACACGTTCACTCTTACTGCATTGAAGTGTCCAAAGCCAGTGTTCCCAAACCTTGGAGTCCTCACCAGAAGCCCATGCAGATGATCCCTCCCTCAGGGCCCCAGCCAGAAGAGAACCAAGAGGAGATGCCTTAATTCCCTTGCACTGCAGGGCAGGCTAGGGAGAATCCCTCAGTGCAGCCATGCCACCTTTGGCAAATGAAGAGCACACAGAATGAAGAGCAGGCAGTACAAAAACAGTGAGGCATTCTTGAAGAAAAAGACTGGAGCCTGCGTTTTCCTTCCTTCTGTTTATTTTTAATGAGGGAGAACCACAACCCACTCTTTTTGTCTTTCAGATAGCTCCCAGAACTGGAGGTGGCAAAGTGGGGACCAGGGTGTGTAGATGTGGGGTGGATATGGTCCGGGGACACAGGGAAGTGATTCTCCATGAACTGAGACCTTTGGTGCTCCCTGCACCTAAACAAGGAACGATTTCACTTCAAATGCATCACCCTCGTTCAGTCATTTTATCTTGTGAGACTTCTCAGGTATTTATTTTCTTTCATTTTAGAGTAGATTGAAATCTGGTAATAAAGGTAAAAGGAAAACCTGACAAATCCTCACTGCCACCCAAGCGTGCAAGGCCCTGCTACCCCTCGCTGCTGGGGCCGGGGTGCACCGCTGCCCCCTTGCTCCCCCTTGGCAGGACCTGAGTTTGCAACGAGTGAGCCACACAGGCAGTGGGTTAAAAGCCAGCCACCAGATCTTCAGCTGTTCACTGAGCTCACCTAAATCTCAAGGATCTTCCTGATGGCTGAGGCAGGCAGGGAACAGCCTCAAGAGGGGAGCAGGCACATCGCTTCCCTGACACCCGGCTTCCTGCAGGGGGGAGCGTGGCTTCTTGCTGGGTGAGGCAAAAAAAAAGAAGGCCCAAGATCCTGGCCCACGATGTGAGGGGAGGCACACCAAAAACAAGCAGAGGGTACCTGGGAAGGGAGCTGTTTCCTTCCTCACACCCTATTAGTGACGCATCTTGCATCCAGTTCTTCTAGCTGCTGCTGGTGGATACAGCAGGAAAACCCTGCTGGGCCAGGCAAGGCAGTGCACTATCACACTGACAAAACTTGGTTCTGAATTATTAGCCACAGCAATACACATCAAAACCAGGCAGAAATTGTAACTGCAGCATTGCCACTTCTTGACTTCATCTGTATTGCTGAGACCTGAATCCTGGGAACAGTGTTTACGCCTGGACCCGGGTGGATTTGCCTTCAGCATGAGCCCCGGTTCATAAGGAGATGATGTTTACACACCCCCTGTTCCTTAGTAACTTCTGTTCCCCTTGGCAGAGGAGTGAGATTTCACAAAGACACAGTATTCCTACAGGCTTCATGAAAATTAGTGGCTGGGTAAGGGCAAGGGACACAAATCCCTGCCAGGCACAGCATGGGCTCCACAGTCAGACATTGCCTGGCCCCAGATGCCTGGTGGGTGCACACATATCTGCTGCCAGCCCCAGACCCAGCAGCATCACTGGCCAGGCATCATGGATCTTGAGCCAACTTCGTTATTTTGGGCACACAGTTTGCAATTTCTGAGTACTTCACGCTCAGCCAGACCTTTACAGCGCTGTCAGAGTGTGTGACAACTTTTGGCCACCCCCTCACACGGCAGCTGAACAGTCCCCCACTAGAGGCGGTGCACAGACATGGCTGCGAACTGGCAGCCTGAGCAAGAGCTGCATAGAAGCCCAGGCAAGCTACATCCTGGGCATGCCTCCTCCTCTTCATCAGCCCTGCCTGGGGGACCAGCTTGGACAAAGGCATCTGGAGAGACCCAAAGTTGGGTGATATCCTTCCTCTCATCACTTTCCAAAGTCCCTCAGTGTCTGTTTGGACACGACCAAAATTCCAGCCCACTGGCCATGCTGCAGCAGTGGCTTCTTGGTCTAGCCATGTCCTTTGCTGGAAGGAGATGCGGCCCTGAAAGTCAGGGGCAGCAGATGGCAGCTTGCAAGACTGTCTCTTCTGGACTCGGAAATGCTTTCTGGCCTCTTTGGACAACAGTTTTGCTGGTCTTGTGCAAGGTGCAAATCTCAAAGATATTAAATAAGAAGAACTAGGAGGTGTTCCACACCCTTCAGAGTAAGTAAGCCAAGAATGCAGTATTAGTTTGTCACATGACAAACTTCTCCCCACCAGCTGCATGGTGAGACAAGCCTGCACCAAGGACAACTTGCTGCAAATTTGCTCTCCTGGTGTAGCCTGTCCCTTTTTGCCCATAAGAAGAAAGATGTCAGGAGATAAGATCCCACGTGCTGAAAGCTGGGGAGGCCTCAGCCATGCATAGCTCCATTGCTGGATGCCAAGACAGCCTCCACAACTTTCTGAAAGCCTCAGTAAAAGCCAGAGCCCTGGCCTCCCCCTGTCATCATTGGTTTACTTTCCCTTCCCCCAAGCTCTTAAATGTGAGGCAAGTCACAACAAAAAAAAAAGCAGAAATGTTCATATAATGCTTTCTCACTTTTTATTCTACCTGAGAACTGTTAGAATAAAAATAGTGGCAGCTGAAGGGAAAAAAAAAAAATAAATATAAGCAAATATACACGCATACATATATATTCGGCAAAATAGTAACCCAGCAGGTGTACTAACCTGAAGAAAAGAATATGCTGCTCCAGCTCAACTTGAGCATGTTCCCAAGCCCTAGCTGTTCACGGGGGGTGTGTGCTCTGTTCGCCCGCTGAGTGCATTGCTGTCACCTTGGCACTGCAGAGCAAGGGAGTGCCAGCAGAGCGGGACCCCAGCTTACCAGGACCTCTCCTTACTCTTTTCCTAGCTGGTAAGCCAGGGAAGTATGCCTCTGATCGCAACAGAAAGCGTTTCATAGCACACGTGTGTCTACCCACCATTCCCACCAGGCACAATTTTCATAACACTGCCATAAGCTATTGAGGGTCTTTTTACCTTCCTGTAATCACTCCTGACACTTTTTTCAACAACATGAATACCACAAAGATAGCTAGGAGTGGGTGGTATTCCTGTTTTTAAGTTGAACAGAGGAAAGAGAGGGTTTATTTATTCTAAATTTCTTGTCTCAGGTGGCACTAGTTGTTTTACTGTATTGTTTTTTCTGACATGTTATTTTAAATAAACAGAGCTGCTGTTACTGCTCTTTAGGGTGGCACTTGCTACATCCTCAACTTACAGCCTCCTTAGGCTCCTTTGATGTCCCTGGTGGTTGTTTCTTGGCTCCTTCTTCCTTTCCAGATACCTCTGGGCTCTTTTTTCATTATCTTGAGTCACGCAGAAGACAGACTGATGTGCTTGTGGTGCAATGATGAGACCGGTACCAAGTCTGCACTGTCTGTAGTAGTTTATTATTGCTGCCAGTGAAAAAGAAATCTAAACCTGGCAGCTCAGCCTGCTGTGAATCAATATTTTACAGGTAGTGTACTTTGAAGAGATGACACAAAGACAGCCTTGAAGGAGGGAGGTGGAGGGAAAGGGAAGAAAGGGAGAAAGAGGAGAATTTACCTTGACATCTGTTGACACACTTTTTCACCAGAAGTGAGGGAAAACAAGAGCCAGCCACTGATGCCAAGGCCCTGTCACACCCCAGGACTCTGCACCCCTTGCAGCAGCTGCTAGTCCTATCTGGCCTTCCCCACTATTGCTCTGCCACACAGGGAACAAAGCCCAGCAGTGATACAGTGATAGCACAGACACAATCTGCACTTCGGTACCGATACCAGGTTGGATAGCAGCATATTGTCACCTCAGTGGGACAGCTCAGCAAGGACCAGGAGGGAGGGAACCATCCCTGATGAGCCAGCCCGGATCTTTTTTATTCCACTGTCTTCAGGCTCTTAGCAAAGTTTGATTTTATTTTCTCCTTTTTGGGCTCATCTGATTAAGCAGTTTTAGTTCTTTGTCCCTGTACAATAGACAAGTTTCTAAGGTGCCATATGGTAATAAAGCCTTTCATTACACTGTGCTGGCCACCCATTTACTTCCTGGTGAAAATCAAGATATCAGTTACAATCTGCTGAGGCCTGAATGGCCTGATTCCAGATTATCTGAGAAATGATCTCTATCTGCCCACCTCATTTTTATGTCTACTTTTAAATAGGACACTTCACCTGCTGAGCTCAAAGGCAGAGCTGACAGAGCCCGCTGCAACCAACCCCACAGCTCTGCAGCTCTCTGCCCCTCAGAAGAAGCGTGAATTATTTCTAAAAGTGCAACATGAGGGCTGCTTACTCCGTCTCTTCACTGTTACAACGTGCGCAGCATAGATCATTTTAGCAGGTAATCTGATGCACAAGCAGCCCCATGCTCCAGGCTGCAGGCTTTGCTCAACCACTGTCAGAGGGCTGCAAACCCCAGGGGCATCCCAGAACATGTGCCTTACCGAAACCCGGCGAGGTGCAACGTCCTGGTGATGGATACATCTTGTAAATGCACATAGGGATGTCATCCCTGCGTTGAAATTAATACACTGGCTAACGTTACGAAACAGCTTGTGTTCTGTAGGATTTAGATCGACCTCTGTGTGGAATGGGAAGTGAAGAGGCTTCACCTCAATATTCATCAGCACACGGCCAATAAATTATGAAATTTTGACTAGCACACCAACACTTACTATGTTTTATGTTGAAATCTGAATAAACTAAAGCTTTCGAGAAGAAACTAGAATCATATTTCTTCGCCTGTGCAGAGTGATGCCCAAAATGAGAAACATAGCTATGAAATTTAGAGCAGCAAGAAATCCCTAAGGACAGAGACATAACTTTGTAAAGATTAAGAAGTTTGCCTACACTTTACCAAAAAAAAAAAAAAAAAAAAAAAAAAAAAAAGCCNTTAAGTTCACATTTTCCCACAGAAGTTTAGAAATCCTGCATTCTTACTTTGAGACAACATGGTTTGAAATGAAAACAATACTGCTCAATTAGTTACCAGCTAATGTGATTTTTAAAGTGGGCTGTTGTCCTTAAAAAGTCAGTAGGACAAAGTCAGACTGAGTGGAGCGGGTCAAAGTGGTGGAGGCACCATGACATCTTTCTGGACATGCAGAGTGCTCTGTAGTTTGCAAGAGACTTCAGTAGTGCATGGCCACCTGTGCCTACCTTACAGAGGAACCAGCTGAAAAGTCTGTGCATTTCAGGGAACCCGTCAGGCACAACCATCAGGTCTCCAGTTCCAATACCCTCCTCATAAAAATGTGTATAGCATAATGCCTAATGGTTCAAAGGCACACTGGGATGATAATTATTAGCAATAGAACATGAACTCTACAAAGTAATTTTGGTCAGGTATAAAAGGATTATTTGATTTGATCATAGAGAGTTACAAACCAAATTACTTCTGATACAAAAGATGTTATTAGTGATCTCCATGGCCTTCCTGACTCGTTTAAAAATTATTTTGCAAATTTGAATAATGGAAAGTGAAACAATATAGATTTCCACCCCCATTTCCCAAACTGTACAGATGAAAAGACCCTTAATCCACATGTGTGTACCCAGAATAATGACTGATCCAGGCTTACTTTTAAGTCTGCACTTGCTGATGAGGTTGATAATGAGCTGACATGAATTAAAGTAAATAAAACTCAGGAGACCTATAACCTGGAACCTCCGTGTCTCGAAATTGAGGTTTTGATAATTGCTTAACTTACAATACTGTATCATTTTAAATGCTGAATTACAAACAATTTGAGAGAACGCTATGCTGTTCCCGTGACATAATGGATGTGAAGCCTTACATGCAAAAATGAACCCGTCCCTGCTGTAGGCTGGTTCGACTCCATCCCTTAAATACCACCATGCTGCCGTATGAAACGCCCAGCTCCGAGTGCTCTCTAGCAGCACACCTGGCCTCGTCCCAGCCCCATGGAGCAGCACACCCCATGTTTGGGGGCACCCGGCCCTGCTCCCAGCCCCGGGGGCTTCAGCCAGCCCAGATCCATGCTCCCACAGGGTGGCTGGGGAGGGACAGTCGGCAGGGCCTTGGCCTGGACACCTGATGCTGGAAAACAAACTGGGTTCACCGGTGTGTCAGTGACCCTCAGGAGAAGCAGGGGCAGCTTCCTTTCAGTTCTTCGGGGTCGTCATTAATAACAGATGGAATAAATCTAGGGCTGAGGCAGGGCTGCTCACCAGCAGATCCCAGGCTGCCTTAATGCCACATGGATGAACACGGCCTGCCATGCGCTGCTGCCCTTGTCCACGGCATGGGCACAGCCAGCGCATTTCCTTCATGCTTGAACTTTTCAGAGCTGGGGCTCTGAAATCAAGCTGCCCACATTTTTAGCACACAAACCATCACCCACCCTGATTTTCAGTCATTTAACAGAGTGAGAACACCGTGTGTATCCGCAAGCTCCGTCTTTTCCTCTGCCCTTTCACAGAGTCCCCTTTTGCAGGCTTCTGGCTCTCACCTCAGCAGAGCTGGCAGCCCTCTGGTACCCAGCTGCAAGGCAGCAGCTCTTGTCTGTTTCAGAGCACACCGCCCACAGGTGCTCTTAGCTAACTGTTAATCAGTTGTTTTTCCATTATTGTTATTTGTTTGCCTGGTGTGAAAACCTAGTATCTCAGTACAATTACCTGGCATGCAGTGGATACTTAATACACGCAGCTCATGAATCATTGAGGAGAAAGTCTTTGCCTTCAGTCCATCCTACTGAAATGACGGCTGCTTTTAGAGGTTACCTTTACACTTTGGGTATGGTTTTATAATTAAATCTCAATTGTGGGAGCCAAATGTTATACACTGAACGATGAAGAATGCATGAGGTTTAATTTACAAGCTAGTAAGAGGGATCTACTATTTAGCCGAGGTTCCTACTTCTTCCTGATATTTCACTTTTTTTCCTTTGTTTCCACTACCGTAATCAAACTCCAGTTTCCTAGTATTTTGAGTGCAATATTTGGGTCTGGAAGAGTTGGACCCCATGTTTCCTTCTACTCTTTCTAAATATTCCTAGCCCAGAGCTGCAGTCATAACCTCACTAAAACACCTTGAGTTAAGATAAGAATAACTGGTTAGGGCCCTAAGCCTATAATCACAGCCTAATTTTAGTGCTATATACATATTACTCCCTCACTGAAACCGATGATACCTTTGGTGTAAAGAGAGAAACAGACACATCATGAGGGATGCCCCAGGAAGCTCCCACATCGCGTTCCACCTCCCCTCACACATCCATGTGAAATAAGAGGAGATGTCCCTTTTAGCCTCTCTCCCCTGGGCTGGTTTGCTGGAAGGGATTTTTGCTTTTGCTCTGTTCATCCCCCCTGGGTTTTAAAAGAAGGTTTACTTACATGCAATTTCACCTGTAAAATCAAAGGAAATTTGCTGGGAACAGAAAACTTACATCTTTGCAAATAAAATTGTTATGTTATGTGATTTAGCTTTCACTCTGAGAAAAACAACTTTTAAAAACAAGAGCTAGAATAATTGCATTTCACAAGGGTAATGTTATATTGTACTGATCTCTGCAGTTGTGTCACCCCTGTGCTTAGCTCTACTCCTCACTGTAACTGTAAACACATCAATGTTTCTGTTCAGCTCTAAGATGCTAAATAGGAAGAGCGCTTTGGATTTTGAAAGGAACTAACTTTTAATGGGCTAGGGCCATTTTTAACTGTCTGGGAGCCTGCCTGTCTCTAAGATGAGGTACATAAACCATTCTCATTCACACGCCTGCATTCACAAAATGTGAACAGACGGCTTCTTTTCGATAGACTGATGACTGCTCACTAGGTTGGCATCTTTTGTGCAGCATAATAGGAAACACATCTGCAATGCCCTTCTCAAATGCAGCAAAGGCAGCTGTTAGAATTACACTTTTTCTGCTTTAAAGCCATCGACTGGTTGCAAGGCTTACAAATATTGTTATAGAGTAATCTTCCTCAATTCCTGCTTCCAGACCACCAAACTCAACAAAAAGCCTTGTCCAGGCACTCTGCCAATGCATCTGAACGAGAGCCCCGGCTGCAGTGAAGCGCTGTGATGTGACACCAGCACAGCCATTGCGGTCCAAGTGCCAGCTATTTTTCAGCCCCTCTGAAATCAGGTTTCCATTAGACAAACAGTGATGATCTGATACATAGGGAGTTTGAACATAATCTTTCCCTTTCCCCACATGAGGAGTTTGCCCTGGACTTTATTTTGGGAGCAGGACTGGGTACAAGTATGGCTGCTACTCTATATATTCCCTACACCTTCCCAAATGTGCATTTGTAACATTTGTAGTAGCTAGGATAGCAGACAAGCAATGAATTAACAGAACAGCTTGTAAAGCTGTTGTGAAATATGATTTTATACACAAAAATCTATCTGAGATCAAAGTTGCAGCATCAAGCCCTATGAGGCTGCCGGTTGGAGACACAGTTGATAAACGGCAGAAAAAACAGCTAGCAGTACTGCATTTAAAGAGAAACTCAGCATCCAAGTGAGCCGAGCAGGTATAAACTCCCTTGCTGTGAAACGCAGATCTAATCTAATTTGTCTGCCCATTTATAGGCTACTGCACTTGCAGCATTTAAGCACCTTACAAAGATAATCACAGCCGTAAAATAGGCACATGCATGTGGTCTGTTAATCCACACAGTCCCCATCTCCTTTCATTCCAGCACCAGAATACCTGCAATAATATATGTACAGCATCAGGACACAAGGCTGTATGCAGGCATTTTGGAGCAGAGGATGCTTTCTTGCTATGATGACACTGAGAAATATCTACATTAATTTTATATGTATCGGTGCTCCTGCTCTGCTGTTTGCTATCTGGTTTCAAAGCGTCAGCTGCTATCAGGGTTCACCACACATTGCAGGAAAGCTCGCGTGGCCAATATCTACCACAGAACCTCAGTGTTAAGGTTGGAGAAGTTGGGTCCTGACCCTACCCAGCACAACAGCCCTTGTCTTGAGGCAGGGCTGTGTTCCTCCAGTTGGACAGCCATAGGAAAAAGATCAGGCAAGGAGAGACCCGGTGTTGGGAAAAGCAGTCCCAGCTCACAGAAATGGGCCCAGCAGAAAATGCCACCTGTATCTCCACTGTAGAGTGTTCAGAGCTAAAATAATCTCTTCCTAGAGAAAAACCCATCCACATAAAGGAATATAGGAGGAAAGCAACCTGCTGGTGCTCAGACGAATATCCTGCTTGACCTGCCAATGGGTGAGAAGTAGTCTGAGAGGAGCCAAATTATTTTCCTATTAAAGCCAGTGGTAAAAGCTGCAGTGAGTTAGAGAGCATCACCACTGTACACACCACTAGACAAAAAAAGGCTTCCCACCATGAAAGGGGAAAAGAAGGAAAGGGGTGAGAAGGTGACTAGTCACATACCAAACTGCAGACACTGAGGCATTTAGGGTAGGAGGAACAATTTCCAAGAGACAAATTAACTCCAGATGAGTCCCTGGAAGTCCCACCCTCCTGCAGCAGCAGCAGCGCTGACCCTAGCACCTGGGGGATGCTGGGGGTGCCCAGTTTGCGCCGGCAGCAAGCCCTGAGGAAGCCTTGCCCTTTAAGGCCCCTTCCAACCCCAGCCATTCTATGCCTGTCCCCACTCCCCACCTCCGATAACCAGGTGATGGAATGGAGGAGAGCGCTTACCCCATCAGCCTGTCTGGAAAGTCACCTCAGCACAAGCTGTCCTGGCAATGAGGTTTTTGGGTGCAGTCAGACCCGCTGCAGGCTGCAGGGCCCTGACCACACCAACTTGCCTGCGGGAACCCGACAGAATGGAGAAGCCAGAAGCTCAGTAAAGCCCTGCTGGAAATAAGCCCCTCAGCATCCCAAGGGGCCCCGATCCCAGGGTGCTCGGCTCCCCTTGTGCCTAGGCTCCTGGGATTCACATTGCCACCCCCTGCAGTGCTGCGTGCTCATGGTGCATCCTGCTCCCATGGGGTCCTCGTCCTTCTCGGGGGGAGTGGTGGAGCCAGCAATGGCAGACTGTGGTGAAATAGTTTTAAAAGAACATTTAAATCACTTGTTCCAAACCAAGAACACAAGATACAGGTAAGATACACGGCTATGGTACCCCAGATATCAGTTTTCCATAGCACTGTTTGTTCCTCATTAGTAAACATTTTCTTTAAATTATCTAGGATACTCATTAAATATTATCAGCTACTTAGAACCAAAGGATAATTATGAGTTTAATGAAGCGTGTACCAGCTTGCTGAAGTCTAACATTTGTTTCTCTGCTGGGACTCCATTTTACTTTGCACTTATCCTTCAGCAAAGCTACTCTACAAAGTCACTTTGGCAATAAGAAGTATTTAATTAGATTAATGAATTTTTATCACCTCTCCTAGGGATTAGGCTTGTTAAATCCTGGCGACCAAAGAACAACAGATTTTTTATTACTAAATGTTTAGAGATGCATTGGTTGTGTTGCCGTGGCAGTCCTCATAAGTCAGGCTGCTTTGGGCAGTTCTACCTTGTATATCCCTTGGTAGGAGAGGGATATTTGGCAGGGACAACCTGTGCCTTCAGTTAAATTACAGAAATCAAAATGCAGATGAGAGTGTGCGTACTCCAGACAGGGTTTCCAGCAGCCGACTTTATTTCAAAGTTTTTTAACGAGCTCTGTGGGAGAATTAATGAAGCCACTCATCACTGGGCCCTTTTAAAAATAATTAATTAATTAATTAATTAAACATTGAAAATAATAGACAAAGGGAGGGCTAACAATCTGCATTTGGCTTGTCTCGCTAGCTGAAGAGCACAGCTACTGTCTGAGCTAAGGAAATGTTAGAGCTCTTGCTCTTCTGGTGGCTGTCACAGTCTCCATCACAGCTCAGGACGCTGGCTTCGGGTGCTGCAAGAGGAGCACGGTCCCTCCATCCTGAGACATTCCCTGCAAAAGGAGTCACAGCATCGCTCTCTCATGTCATTTTTCCATCACGTCACACGGGATGGCGTGACACACATTCCTTAGGAAGCATGTGACAGCTCCTAAGAGGCAGCCTA
>VXAV01011883.1:34185-55363 GCA_013399715.1 Alectura lathami
CAGCAGCAGTTATTCTCCTGCTTAGAGTAAACCACAAGGCCAGGACCTCACAGTAAAAACAGCTTCACTGATTATCCACAAATTGCAAACATAAGCACAAACTAAAAAGTAGGAGAAAATAGGCTACCTGTTCTTTTTCCTATCAATCTTAAGCACAGACTAAGCCTAGCATTTTCAGCAAGAGATTTCATTTCAAGACTATAGTNCTCTTCTCCAACACACATCATATGATAACATGGACAAAAAATGCTTTTATTAACAAGCAGATGAGTCTGTCATTCCTATGCCAAGTAAGTATTCTTGCATAATTAGAAATTGCACACTCCCTAGTAGCAAAATTCTTACTGAGCACACAGCTGCAGGGAGCCTCTGTGGCATCTGCACCATGCTTCCCCCAGAAGAGGTTTTTGTGGTGTGGAAATTATTTCCAGTAGAGTTATAGAAATAAATGCAGTTCATTTTAAATATATTTCTACCTTCTATTTTGAAACAATTTATGTAAAAAAAAAAAAAAAACACACCTTGAACAAATGAAAACACATTTGAATTAAAGCAGACGCAAAGAACTTTCAAGGATAAGGATAAGTTCTGTATTTCATACTCCAATAGCATTATAAGAAATTGAAGGATTTCAGACAAAAGCAACCTTTCCTCCAAGAGAGTTCTGAATACTACTGAAAACTGAAAACTACTCTACTCATTTTCCAAACTGTCTGCCTCCCTTAAGCAAATTCCCTCACATATATTTTATTTAATCAGAGCTACAACAGCTTTTTTTTTTTTTCTTCCTTTCTATTTTAAATAAAATTTTCTCCCAAGGTGGTGCGTGAAGAGGGGCTTAATAGTCCACAACCATGGCAATAACTCTGGGGGCAAATGGTCTACCTAACCTCTTCAAACAGCTTCCAGGCTAGACAGGCCACACTGGATTTCAGCTTGACGTTTCTGCATTTTGCACCCCACATGTCTGTATCTCTCCAACACATTACTCAACTCCCACTCAGCCAAGTGTTAACAAAACACTCAATGCTGAGACAATCTGGAGACTTTCCCTTGCTTGTCACAAAGTTTTTTGGATTTTAAAGCATAAACCCTTCTCCTCCAACACTTAGGAAACTCGTCTGATTTGCTGCCTACTAGGTTCTACCTCATTATATATAAACATCTATTTCTAGAATCAAATGTGAGCACACTTCCTAGATAACGTGAACCACACAGAATCTACCGCTATATTTCTCTATTCACAGTGCTGTCAACTGGAGCTTTAGATCAAGGAAGCATTCTGTGAATATCATCAAGAGGATCACCTGAGAGCTGCTCTAACATGTATTTTAAGGCTACCAGAATTTGGAGTAGTTTGCAAAGAAAAAGATAAAGATAGACATTCGTAACTTAAAACTAATAATTTATTCACCTAAATATTTAGCTCCCAAGAGTTTTTTCCACCGATTCATAGTCTATACTAAAGATAATTTAGACTTCTATTGTATCTTCTCTAGAATATGTCACTCTTCAGAGTAAAGTGATCCCTTTAGTATCAGTAGGCCAAGGTGGGCAAATGAAAAATTCTGAACCACCATGTATCATCTCAAAAATTGTCCAGCTTTTTACATCCAAATCAATTTTTCTGTAACAACTAATGCTGGCCTAAACACCGGTGTTATCATCTGCCTTTTGAATCTGTCATGGCAATATCCACTTCTGCCCGAACAGTGACTGTAAAACAGTTTCTCACACAAATCTTCAGATGTGCTCCTTTAAAGTTCAATTAGATAAAGAAAACCTTGTGCGACTCTGAGGTACAACCCCCACATATTTTGCCATCATAGATGGTCAGCAAACAAAAATATCTGGGTAAAATATTAATATATTTTGCACACTAATATTGAAAGTACAGTCCTAAACAGTAACTATGTCCCTGTTCTCGATTGGATGTCATACTGAATACCTACGGTAAAATGGCACGTACAAAGTTAGTTTATGAATACTATTTGTATCAAGTAGATTAAGATATTTGATTAAAATTTAAAATTTTAAACAGATTATCCAAACATTTTGCTCTAAATTCACATACTAGAAACAAACAAACAAAAATAATGTTAACTCAAAGCATCGCACACTTTTGATGACTCCAGTGGGTACAGTTCAATTTTCAGTGAAGCCAGCTGCATATTACGGCATTAAGAATGAAAAATGTAAGAAATGACCAAACATTAAAACCTCTTTATATAGCACTGGAATGCAAGCTACCATCAAAGATGGAATTTGATTTACAGATAGAACTCAATCCAACACACGGCAGTTGTAGGTTTTTACAATATCCAAAAAAACGAAAGGCTGAATATAATTAATGGAGCTTAGCAGCCAGTAGAGAATAGCCAGTGAGAATTCTGGCCTCCCTTTTGTGCTTACTGGTATTCTTTTTAGCATGTTAGTGAGATATATACAGTTTTGTTGTGATATGCTGGCAGGTTTGGACTGTATATATTGCTCCCAGCAGTTGCGGGCTCAGTTTGCAGAACATATGCCTTCACAAACTGGATTTCCTCTAATGAATAAATGAAGGTCATCCAGTATACACTACTGCCATTTTTGATCACGTTATCTGTAGCCCTAGCACTCATTACAGTTATTCAAACTTTATTTCTGTAAACATCCAAAGCAGAAGACAAAGAATTCCTGGTAAAGGATTCTTTTTTTTTCCAGTGCATATGAAGGATTCAGGTAGTAAGGACTGCATTACAGATTCAATTATAAGGATATCCCATACATATTCATCATCATTCTAGCAACCTTATCTTTAATTTTAATTTTTATCACATTACAATCACATTCCATTGCAAATACACTGTCATGGCAAGTGCATCCATTTCACCATTTGACCAATTATGTCATGTTATTATGTTAGAATACAGGGTCAAAAGCATTTAGTTCATGTTCAGCTCTTGTTCCAAACTAATGAAAACTAAGATGTTCAGAGATAAGTTATAAACTGTGTGAAATCCTCTTTGCCACATTGCAAATATGAATTAAGATATGTACACATCTAATGTTATCATGCCATTCTTTTGTTTTCCATTAAGGACAGCCATGCGTTGTTCTCACAGTGACAGTTCTGCACTTCCTGACCTGTTGCAGCATGGGCATGGAACATTTTCCTCCTCAATATTCTTTTGGAGTGCTCACAATGGCTGACCCTGGGAAGTCTAAGGCATACCCACATTAGGTGAAATATGACACTAAGAAACTGCTGGAAATATTCAAAAGCACTTAGTCTTGATTTATGTAGCAAGTTCAATTCAGTCCTTCCAAGAATCTTTGTTTATCTTGCTTATCTTTTATACTGAGAGACAGTCAAAGGAAGGAATATTTTATGGCTTGATACAGCAAGATCTTTAAGAGTATAACTCATCACACTTGCATTGCATTTTTTTTCAAGGTTTAATATTTCTGAGGCATAGTATATTTATGTGTCTACTATAGTGCTGGGAAAGCCATTGGACTTTTGTGAAATAATAATAATGATTCAAAAGTTAAAAGATCAGGCCTATATTATTGGACATAGATTTACAACGTAGTGTCCTTGCACTATACAACCATGACTACTATGTAGTACTAAAAAAAAAAAATGATAATAATAAAATTCTGTCAAAATTAATTGATAATTAAACTGAACGAAGCATTCTGAAAACTAAAAAAAAAAAAAACTATAAAAATATAAAAACATATTTCAGATTTTGAAAGTAAAATAATTCTATAAAGATTTTTTTATCCTTAAGTATAAAGAAAAAACATTTTGAGTCTGACATTTGTCAGGTACATTGGCTACAGTTTTATACAACGGGAAGAGAAACATACTCTTAAAAATACTGTGGTAGTCAGACTGTATCTGTCCAAATTGGATCACTCTTGAGCTACTCAGTTAAGATTGTTTCAATGTACATTCATGTGAAAGAACATCTTGCCTACAACAAAGAACAACAAAAAAGAAGGAATCTAAAGCAGAAAAACTGAACAATTATGTCATCAAGGATTTTTTTAAAAACTAAGTAAATTGTATTTTATTTTCTTTTAGTTTTCCTTTTGACTTATTTGCTATGAATAGTTTTTGCAACAATTTCAATCAACACTCTTATTGTATCAACAGTCTTGATTGTATGCAATGGAGAAACCATCCTGTGTGTATGGCAATATCTCCAAGGTAACAGATTATAAAACATAAGCACAGGATTGTGATCACTATTTAGAAAAGAAGGTAGTTGAACATGAGGAAATTACATGCCCAAGCCATTAAATTTCCTTGGGATTTCAAGCAACAGCATTTGTTGCAACACCAAGTTGGGAGAAAGTGTTGATCTGTCTGAGGGAAGAAAGGTTCTACAGAGGAATCTGGACAGACTAGATAGATGGGCTGAGGCCAGTTGCATGTATTGCTGGATCCTGCACTTCGGTCACAATAATCCCTGCAACGCTACAGGCTTGGGGCAGAGTGGCTGGAAAGCTGTGCGGAGGAAAAGGACCTGGGGGTGTTAGTCGACAGCCAGCTGAACATGAGCCAGCAGTGTGCCTAGGTGGCCAAGAAGGCCAACGGCATCCCGGCTTGCATTAGAAACAGGGTGGCCAGCCGGACCAGGGAGGTGATCGTGCCCCTGTATTCAGCACTGGTGAGACCGCACCTTGAGTGCTGTGTTCAGTTTGGGGCCGTTCACTGTAAGAAGGACATCGAGGCCCTGGAGCGTGCCCAAAGAAGAGCAATGAAGCTGGTAAAGAGCTGGGAGCACAAGTGTTAAGGGGAGTGGCTGAGGGAACTGGGACTGTTCAGTCTGGAGAGGGGAGGCACAGGAGAGAACTTATAGCTCTCTGCAAGTGCCTGAAAGGAGGCTGTAGTGAGGTGGGGGTCAGCCTCTTCTCCCAGGTGATAGGACAAGAGGTAATGGACTCAAGATGAGCCAGGGGAGATTCAGGTTGGATGTTTGGAAGAACTTGTTCTCTGAGAGAGTGGTCAGGCATTGGAACAGGCTGCCCAGGGAGGTGGTGGAGTCTCCTTCCCTGGAGGTGTTCAAGAAACGTGTATATATGGCACTTAGGGACATGATTTAGTGGGCATAGTGGTGTTGGGTTGATGGTTGGACTAGATGATCTCAGAGGTCTTTTCCAACCTTCATGATTCTAGGATTCTATGATTTAAGGACTGACACACATTGTCAATCTCCAAGTTTAAAGGACAAAACAAAAATTACATCTATGCAAATTATATAAATGATATAACCCAACCAAAATATATCTCATTTTATCATATTCATTATTCTGTCTTTAAGGTAAGAACAACCTTACTTCACAATGAGCAAAATCATGCAAATAATTTAATATTTCCAACTAACATGCCTTTAAAGTGCTCTGCATATTTTATTTTTAATCTAAAATATAGTCACACAAAAGCAAGCAGCTGAGATATTTGAATGCATGCAGCTCTTGAGGGCACACAAGCAAGGAAAAGGATCTGATCAGATATTCCCCCATTACAGTAATGAGCTATTAATAGGAGGAGAACAAGCACAACATGACTTCAGCTGACATTTCGGAAAACTGCATTTATGTATTTAGCTCTACAGAGCATATTTAAGTCATATGAAAGAAAGGTGACAAATCTCTCTCTTCAGTTCATTGTCTCTCATCTTCTCCTATGTGAGGAACAGACCTACCACCCTTTCATGTTTTGACCAGTGATACCAAGTCCCCTTGATCCTGCATAGTGCAGATTACAAGAATTACAAAAGGAGCTAATTAGACAGTTCTTCTGACTTTTAGGAAAAATGTGTTTAGAGTGAAATACCCTGAGTGAGAAATTTAGACTAAATTCCTAACTTTTAGTTGAATAAGGCAGAAGTCAATTTATACCGTTCCAGAATTCACTCAAGATAAGGATGATTTACCTTCATGAGTGACTCTTCCTCTCCACCGGCCATAGAGGGAGCTGACACGACCCACTTATACTACAAAGCTTTGATTTACATGTCAGAAATTCCAGTCCCAGACACATTCCAATGTTTTATTTATTTACAAATGAAAGGGACAAGCTTGCTGAAGATGCAGTCCCCTCTTGGCAATAAGTGACTGAACAACTTTGTGTCTAAATCTCTACTATTTTGTTTCTGCTCTATCTGTTCCCCCACAGACCCAGCAGTATATAACTATTGAACAAGCAGCAGACAGCCTAGCCTACATTACATTTTTCTTGCTGTAGCCTGCTTGAATTAGAAACGGTTTGAAAGATGTGAAGTTTCAAACAGTAGTTTATTTGCATTACTTGTGAAAGTCCCCCAGCTAAATTTTCACACAGCACACTGCTTATGTCCATGCAAGTGTGTCTGTGGAGCTTTTAGGCTTATTGAGACAAATAGTGAAAGTAACAGACAGCGAGAGCTTCCTGTACTGTGTATAACTAGATTTCCATTTTAGCTTATTCTGAGCTCCCTTGGTGAATGATCCCTTTAGCCATTTTCATATCATCCTAAACTCTGAATGTGATTGAAGGGCATCAGCACACTGATTTAAAATCTCTAGTTACCAAAACCATAGAATATTTTAATCACATTTCTTTTAAAATTATATGTATATTAACAGTTTTAATTTAAAACTGAGGAATGCTTTGGGATCAACCAACAGAAAAAACATTACCACAGACTGCATTGTATGTATGTCATATTTTCCATATTTTGAACTAACATTTCTTCTGCATTTCTGATCTAGGAAATCCTGAGTGGGAAAAAAAAAANCTTTCCAAAAATGACAGTAAACAAAAAAAAAAAAAAAAAAAAAAAAAAAAAAAAAAAAAAAAAAAAAAGGAACCCTGGGCAAAATCGCAAAATCCAGTGGACTTTACTATTCTAGAGAGCTGACTAAATGAAATGATCCAACAATCCCTCACTTCTAGC
The DNA here is from genome assembly GCA_013399715.1 of Alectura lathami. Taxonomy (NCBI): domain Eukaryota; kingdom Metazoa; phylum Chordata; class Aves; order Galliformes; family Megapodiidae; genus Alectura; species Alectura lathami. Next base: position 41,121 of record VXAV01011883.1, read on the forward strand.
CTCCACAAAAATTACAGAAACTTCATGAACTTAATGAGTGAAAGTGTACATATTTTACACTCTTTGCCAGATTCACAGATTTTAAATATCATTAACATCATCTACAGTTTCTACAGTAACCACTTAAGAAAAATTAACTTAATGATCTATACAAATTTTTCTTAGTAAAAGGCAACATGGTTTTTAAGACTGCAAGGGTTAAGAGTTCAATACCACAGGCAAGCTGTCCTGGAGGTTACTGCCTTTTCCTATTATTAATTGTCCATATTTTCTGTTTGAATTGGCCCAGTTTCAGCTTCCAATCACTTGGTCTCCTTAAGCCATGTTTGTTAAACCCTCTCTCCTATCACACATCTGTAAATAATATAAAAAATTGAAATATTTTAATAAAAATATTANCACAGGCCCCAAATCATGCCTACTCTTTTTCTGAGAAATTAAAAGTTAAAATCATTCTTCTTCAACACAAAGTTACCAGCTCAACTCATTTTTCAGCAAGCAGTTCTTTGGTTGTTTTATTTACCATAGTCCATTCATTCACACAGGTGAGTTTCCTTTCACTGCGCTCTATACACTGTGAACATGCGTACATATATACACACATGAATGTACATACACTGCTTGCAGGATCTCTTTGCACATATCTAAAGATGTGCAAATGACTCAATCCAAAAAGAGGTCATATAATTGCTTTCAAATGAAACTAAACTGGAAGATGTATCTAATGTGATNAAACTAAACTAGAAGATGTATCTAATGTGATCCACCTGCAAACGGTCTGTGGCATTGAACAAGAAATAGTTCAATGTTAAAAAACATGGCAATGTGGTGCATCCTGTGAGTCAATGAATCATGATGCCTTTCTCTTTAATTGTACAGTTTGGCTTTTGTTAGCCCACACTATTTTTTAAAGCAGACATAGTCACTAAAGTTGGCATTGAAAATAAACCTCTCAAAATATACCTGAAAATCCTTTGGTTTCCAAAATGATAATGATTTTTTTTTTTTTTTTTGACACACTTCGAATCTTATTATCTTTAGCTGATTGGCCACCTTAAACTCTTACATCTCTTACATAGGGANATACACTGCTTGCAGGATCTCTTTGCACATATCTAAAGATGTGCAAATGACTCAATCCAAAAAGAGGTCATATAATTGCTTTCAAATGAAACTAAACTGGAAGATGTATCTAATGTGATCCACCTGCAAACGGTCTGTGGCATTGAACAAGCAATAGTTCAATGTTAAAAAACATGGCAATGTGGTGCATCCTGTGAGTCAATGAATCATGATGCCTTTCTCTTTAATTGTACAGTTTGGCTTTTGTTAGCCCACACTATTTTTTAAAGCAGACATAGTCACTAAAGTTGGCATTGAAAATAAACCTCTCAAAATATCCCTGAAAATCCTTTGGTTTCCAAAATGATAATGATTTTTTTTTTTTTTGACACACTTCGAATCTTATTATCTTTAGCTGATTGGCCACCTTAAACTCTTACATCTCTTACATAGGGAAATTATCTTTGAAATTATATTACCCTGCTCCTGTATATTACTCCTACCCTGTGGATCTAACCTATACAATTTTTTTTGCAAGTCCATTAAATAATATTTCATTAATATTCACATTGGTCAGTTAGCCCATATTGGAACTTAATTCACTCTTTTCATCCCTTCTCTCTGTTAAGATTACATTTCCAAAGGTGAAGTGAAGGAAGATGGAGCAGAAAGATTTCAGCAGCTCAGCTTGGTTCCTGTACTAGGTAAGATACTGAATCTGTAACAAAAAGTTCTTTCGCTTTCAGGTTTTGCACGGCTGAGTATATAAAAGTATATTTGTCCTGAAGGCTGTTGTTGGTTTAAAATATTTTGTATTTATATTTTATCATTTGCAACAGAAAACTATCCTACATTTTTGACAGGTCATAATCAATTAAGGCCAAATGTGTGTTATGGCTCAAATTTGAGAGTAAGCAGTGTAAATGTGGAGCTATAAAGATCATCACAACACTGATCAGAAAAACAAACAAACAAAAAAAACCTGTTCTTTCTCTAGTTGGCCTTTGAGAAACAAAAAAAACCTGTTCTTTCTCTAGTTGGCCTTTGAGATCTGAAGTGACAGCAGTTTAAATTCAGCCTTACTTGCAAGGAAGCTTTATTTCAGTTTTCTTGTTTATTTCTCATTCTCCTTATAACAACTACTTCCCTCCTTTACACTATTAAAAAAGCTGCCCCCACTTCAGGAAATCCACTGTCTGTCTTCAAAATCAAACATATATCTAGACTGAAAAATGTACTGTAAAAAGAATCTGGCACTGCTTCCTTACTTTTTTGCTTTGTTTTTAAATAAAAGTCTTGATAAAATGAAAGTTCTCAGAACTGAGTGATATACTTTGTAAGTGAAACTTTATGCTTTGCTCTTGAAGTAAAAGCTATGCAGATGCCTAACTTCCTGAGCTGTGCAGACTCCTAAGTGCAGAGGATCACATCACTAAAAAGCCTTATTATACTGTCACTACCTGCAGCCATACAAGAAATAGGCAAGGCATCCAGTTTGGCAAAAAGAGACAAAAAGAAAAAGAGGCCAATAACGAAGAGAGAAGACATGCTGACAATTTATGAGCTATTTACTGTCAGGAAGGTGGCAATCCTTGTTAGCAGTAAACATTATCAAAGATAGCATGTGTAAGTGCAGAATAAAGCTTCTTGCCACTGCTGAATAGCATAAAGTAGTAACAAAATGTAATTTGCATCTGTAAATACAGGAACATAGAAATTGCCATGCTAAGTCAGTCCTGAGGTCTGTTTAAGTTCAACTGTCTGTGAGGGTCTGCTAGATACTTCAAAGGAGGAGGATGCTTCCTGTGTACCGTTTGGAAGTCATGCTGACTCTGGACATCCAAGACCAGCTATGGGTAAAAAAAATTCACAACCAATGTCTTTGTGTAGGCAGCTGCAATACATGGAATCAAAACCTTTATTATGTGGCTTCATTCTCTAGCAGAAGCATTGGACACTACTTTTCCAGTATGTCCAAACATGGCAGTTAGCATGAGTTGTGCCTGGTGAACATAGCTGTTAGCATACAAGCCTGTGAACTTTTGTCAGCTTATAGTTTCACTAACAGTAGAAAATTTTAGAAAACAGTTGTGTAAGCAGAAGATGACAAAATGTGATCAATCACCTGTTGCACACAAAGGAAAGTACCTTGAATAGTTTTCGTGTGATCAAGTAAGTAGATTCTCAAACTATGCCAATAATCTGTCAACCATCAAAAAGCACAAAAGTGCTAAAGAAATGTATGGATTGTGATCACCAACAGAGTGACAGCAAATCAAAAAAACAAACAAACAAACAAAAAAAACCAACATCATAATTAGGACAGATTAATCACCAACAAGGCATTCTCTGCTTAGTTCTATAACTACGGACACTTCCTTGGAAATATTTCCTTGGAAACATTGGACATGTTTTGTGAGAAGACTCCCGTGATGGAAACATCAATACCTTGCACCAACACCTGGGATCACCAGGGAGCAGCGAAGAGCCACGAGTACCCCACAGCCAGGCCCCAGGACCATGTAGTGCCCTGCTGGCACTACTCACCCACCTGACTTCCTTGCAGTAGAACACGGAAGTCACTTACAAAACCACTACACAAGCCTGTCCAACTTCTCTCTCAAACTGCACCATCTCCCTCACGGCACAGGGAAGCTGTCAACTCCTAAAATTGCATACATCTCTAACTAAAGTGCTGTAATATCTAAATCCACTTAGTCTCCATATTTTCATTTCATCTGAAATCACAGTACTAAGATGACAGATTAAAATATTTTCCTCCTAAACTACCAAAACTCTTCTTTGTTTTCCCTTATTCTGGTAATAATGTGACGTGTGCATGTTGGTTTGACTTCCAAAGGAATGTATGCTCCTATACCACACAAATCTAAAGACCTCATTATCATACACATACATATATACATATTGATGAGAACCACTGTTTTCTGATTTCCCTGATATTTCATGGGAGGGTACCTGGAGTTATGAAAATTCATTATGGCGTAAACACATCCCTCCAAGTGCAAAAGGGGGAATTACTTATCACTGCAGGTGCAAATACTCCTATGAATGTTAATGTCATTGAGGATGATTAGCGCTTTTTTTTGTAGTTGGAAACCAACAATGATAAAATATTTAACAGGTGAATTATGTTCAGAGGTTTTTCAAAAACAATCTTGTGCTATTATAATACTCTGCTGCTTATATAATAGAGAGAATCAAAATTTCAAGTGAAAGACCGCATTAAAAAAGGGAGAGAAAACTTCCTGCCCAGCCTTGTCTAAAAAGTAGCAATTACTTTTATTTTATGATAGATTAGTAGCCAAAATTTTCCACTTCACACAGTCTTTTGAAAAATTCAGTTGTATCCAACTTGATCAACCTTTCCCACAAATAAATAAAAAAAGAATAAAAGAGAGTAAAATCAAATTCTCCCAATTTCAGATAAATAGGTATACATCTCTACGTACAGCTACCCATGTAGGATCAGTTTGATTTACAGCAAGCGAAACCAATGGTGCCTTGCAACAACCCATTCATTTTTAAGTAAGATGATTTAGGCTATGTCTGTTACTGGATTCAGAGATGTATCCCAGTTTCGTAACAGGTCCAGATGTACACCTTGTCGTCTCCCAATTCCTTTGTAAGATAAGATCTAACTGCCTGTCAATCTCCCCACAGCCCTGGGAGACCTCAGCAAGGTATCTTGGTGCACCAGGAAATGTTTCTGAAACTTTCTGCTTCCACATATGTATCATTTAGAGTACGCTCAGGTCAAACTTCAGTATCCTATATAACTGAAATGTTTCAATAGTTTTGGAGTTGTTGCTTTTCTTTTTTTCTGAAGTATTACTTTAAGCAGAGTGGGCTGAGATTTCTTCTTTGATCAATCAGAATAAATACAAACCAGGACACACACTGCTGGAGGGCAACATAACAGTGATCCAGAACACCTCACTGACCTTAGTCCAGAAAAAGTCATTCAGGTGCACAGGATGGTATAGGGTATTGTGAACATTGCAGCACTGCAACACTTCACTACAATATCTGCTTGCTTGGGGGCTTTCTTTGTATATCCCAATTGAAAAGTTTAGATTTAAATGAAGTTAAATGCTTTATGTTGTCCCAAAATATATGCTTCAACATTTTTAGTATAATAAAAACAAATATCAAAAATTAAGTTAGATGAGTTCCTATTTCCTAGATAATTTTTCAGTTTATTAGCTGAACTAAAAGTCAATTTTTCATACAATCCTACTTGCAAGTTCACTAAAATATCTGATTCCCTAAAATACATTATATTTTCTATAACCCCCAGCAGACTGGCATGACCTCAGGCAGTCTAGTTTAATTCTCTGTTTATCAAGCTTTGTATCAGTTATTCCATTGTTTTGACTGGGATCAAAGTTAGACGGATGGAACTATGGCTAGTGGTAATTGTAGTAAGCTACAATTTCTATATTTGTTTTTCTAATCAAGCATATTTTTTGCACCATCTGATGCTAAATTAAAGAACAATAGATGAACATAGAATTTTTCAGTAAAAACAATGATAAGATTGTAGATAATGCTGAGCATTGGAAATTAAAAGGATAACATCTCTATGCAAGATTTGGTAGCCATTGTGAATTTGTTAAAACTATTAGCAAATCTGAAGATTTTATCAAAATGAGTAGGATGTTTTCATGCATAATGATTCTATTTATCCAACCTCCTTTTTAGTGTTTAAAGGTTGCCTTAAACGACTGAGACGCATATCCATTGCTTCCTTTCTAGGAACTCAGTCTAACTAAAAACCAAAATATTTCATTAATACCATTTAATTTCCAAGATTAATTGTCAATGGGGAAGTCTCTTCTTCCTCACTTATTGTCAGACTGCTTCAGCCCAAAATCTCAGACTTTGAAATAAGAGGAATCCTAACCTTAGAGCTTACTTCTCCCCCACCCTTCCTAAATTACTTTATAGTTTTAATTGTTCAGATCTAAAGAAAAAGAAATAAATGCAACCACCATGATAGTCTATTGTAGTCATGCATGATTATAACACTATCTGTGCAATAATGTTTTTGAAAATGCAGAATCCAAACACAATCTTCTAGTTATTGTTGGCAGTTTCACATTTCTTTATGAGCCATTGCAAACAATTCTGTGTAAATGTATCATCTGTGACACTAATAAGAAGAAACCAGAAAGGCTCTGATTTTCCCACTCAAATGTATTTCATCTTATACTCCCTAAGCCATTCAAGGAATACATTTATTAACTCGACGTGAAAAGAAAAAAAATCACACATCCCTTTTCCTTATAGCACAGAAAATCTGTATTTATTTGGAGCATCAACATGGGTGAAAATTCTTTCCATATTCTCATATATATTTCTTCAACGATTAAGTATTATCAAATTGCAAATTTAAAGTATGCTTCTTACCACATATTTCAAATAATATACAGGCTTATTCAATGAGTCCATTTTACTTAATTGGACTACCAATTCTGAACATATTCATATTGATTTTTAACTTTGAGACAAGTTTGAAAATAATGAAAAGATGTGCAAAACAAATTCAGTGAAGGTATGTAAAGGTAGTTAAATGTAATACTGCTCTTCCAGTATTAAGTATAACCTGAAGTATAACCTCTTGCAAACATCCTACTTATATATTTAGTGCAAAATCTGATCTCTTTAAAGTTGGTAAAATGGACTGATTTGCTGTATCAGAGTTCAAAACTAATTTGCATGTACATAAGACAATTTTATTTTCTTAGTAATTTATGTTTAGAATAAAGTCCAAAAGAGAAGACTTACAACAGTGACTTTTATTTCAAGAGCTATACTGTCTTATGTCCGAAGCAACCAAATCAAGGGAGCAAGGGGGAGTAAAAACACTATTTACACCACTCCAAAGTTCACTGAGCTTTGTTTATGGGGAGATAGGTGAATGTAATCAGTATCCTTGGAGACTCCTTTTCACATTAAAGACAAGCAATAACAGGAAGCTCATAGCTGTGTAATTGCAATCTCATAACAATGAACCGTGGATGCTGCCAGTAAAGATGTCTCTTTGCAGCATAGATAAAAACTGGTCAATACTATGCACTTATAATCCAGTTTCAATAAGAATAATTCCTTTACATTTAAATCAAATGCTGCTTTCGCTTCTTCCGTGCTGTATCTTTTTCCTTCTTCACTTCTTTTTCTGCTCCTGGCATTGTTTCCCCTTCTACATTCCACCTTCCTTTCCTATCACCTCTGTTTCTTTGTGTTTCAAATAAACAAGATCAAAGAAATCAACAAAATTATTATTGAAGCTAGAGAAATTAATTTATAAGAAGGAGATTCAGTTTAAATAGCATACACTAGCAGGATGAGGAGATTTAACAATGTATGAATTTTTAAACAGGAAACTGTGAGGAATTAAGGAGTAAGACCCAGAAGGCAAATGGATATTTGTCAGTGCTACAGTTAGCACAAAGCTTAGGAAGACAATATTTTTAGTAGAAAGAAAAATGGAAAGATCTACAAATTCAATGCTTGTTGCATGTGAAGCATATTGGATACAGATTTGTGAGTTATAAGTAAGCACATGCAGGTGTTTTGGGGGTCCATATGTGTTCTTAAACCATGTGAAACTGGGTAATATATCTGAATTTCACAACTGGATTAAAACAAAAGGAAATTGCACAATACTACGGCATTCTGGAGGGAAATTTACTACTTTAAATTATGACACATAATAGATCACCAAGTGTTCTCTATTTTCTACACCTTTGGCATTTTTCATAGCTATTTTTCATAGCCACTGAGTATGGTTATTTAGCTTTTCAATGATTTTTTTTTTTACTCTTTTTGTCATGCTTTTTCTTCTAGCCTAGCCATTTCTCCCCTTTCACTTACAGTGTACCACCACAAACTGTTCCAGCTCTTAACTGCACTTCATGCTTCCATTCAGGCCAGATTGTGGGAGCCACAGTTCCAACATTTTGTAAATTTATTATCTATGGACAGCAGTAATCTCCTCTCTGCCATCCCTTCCACCTAAGACTTACTTTTTCCCTCTCAGAGTTATGAGAACAGAGGGGTTAGCTCTGAGCAAAATTCTGGAAAGCTTTGGCATCACTGTCTTCCTTGAGTGTAATGCAAAAAGGATGGCATGTATAAGGGAAAAAATTGGGCATGATAATGGAAAATTCTTTATGACAGTGAAAGGGTTTGACTTGAAAAGGCTTCAAAGAGATCATAGGTGGCTTTGAATCAAATTATTTCACAGGTTTCTTACTTGAAAAGAAACGTGTCAAATCGTTTTCAAAGGATATAGCTTGAGTATCAATGAAACGACGGTAGAAGTCAGCATACATTCATAAATGTGACAATGATTTTAGGTGCTTCAGTTCTGAAGTGTTCAACAATATACCCTAAAGGGAACTGTATTCAAGGAAACACTAAACATCCAGTGACTGAGCTACAATTCCTTTATATTCTTGAGATAGGTTTTAAATCCAGAAATTTCAAAACTGAATTTCTTCCTGTAGTGCTGTCTAAAGTTTATGCAACTTTGAAAAATTAAGATCTAATATCCTATAGGCATCTATGAGCTTTTGTTATAAGAATTCATTACATCATAACTATTACGTATATATATATACACACATATACGTTATATATTTATATAAATATATACATTTATGTATATTTACATATAATTTTATATTTATATAAACACAAATAAATAAACATTAAGTAAATAAAGCAGGGAATTATTTGATCTTAAGCTTTGTTGTGTTGCTTAATATATTTAACTACAAAGCTGACGAGTTGCAATGAAATCAGTGGACTGGTTTTAGTTCAACATTAATGGCCTGGTATGTATCTCGTAAGTTACATCAGATCCTAACATTGGCTGATAATGAAAAAAATGGATCACAATAATAATAACAGGAAAGTCATTATGATAACATTAATTGTTATAATCATCATGCCTGTCAGTATTGAAACCATGCAACGGTACTAAAGTGCTACCATATTAAGGTCAGCTTTATTCTCTTTTAGAAGTCTTAATATAAAATTTAAAGAGGTGGAAAGAAAATAACAGTGAAAGAGCTTATCTTATATGCACAAAATGTTTTTCAGCTAATAGGCAGCTGAAGATGAAAAAGTGATGGAAAAATACTTCCTGAGCATTTTAATACCTAGCTAATGACTCTACAAAATAAAATGTAACAGAGCAACTCTTCCATGCTGCAGTTGTCCTATCCAGAGTCTCCAAGCTAGCCAGACAAAGCTGTCTCATAATGCAACATATTTGCTTAGAGAAAAGGTGTTCTTTAAACTAACTGCTTTTAGAGAACACGGAAATCTGAAAAATAGAATGAATCATAGAATCATAGAATCATAGAATGATTTGGGTTGGAAGGGACCATAAAGATCATCTCGTTCCAACCTCCCTGCTGTGGGCAGGGACACCTCCCACTAGACCAGGTTGCTCAGAGCCCCATCCAGCCTGGCCTTGAACACTTCCAGGGAGGGGGCATCCACAACCTCTCTGGGCAACCTGTTCCAGTGTCTCACCATCCTCACAGTAAAGAATTTCTTCCTAATATCTAGCATAAATCTCCCCTCTTCCAGTTTGTGGCCATTACCCCTTGTCCTATTGCTACACGCCCTTCTAAAGGGTCCCTCCCCAAAGTGAAGTTTTATGAGGTACATCAGACTGAGACAGCAACAGAGGAAAAAGAACGTAGTAACAAGAAAGGCAGTGGTGGAACTAGTTAAAGTTCTAGATAATATCTAAGCTACTACACATGGAAATGCTGCAGCACCACCTGAGTGTCTAGAACAAGACAAACAGAGGTGAGCAGACTCTGACTATGGCTTTTGATTCAATCTTCCTTCTATTTTCTGCTGACACTATTTCTTTTCTTAAATAGGTCTCTAATCTGTCAATCTTACGTCAAGCTGTATTGGGTTTACATGGAATGTTTTTCTATCAGGGAGGCTGCAGGGGTGGCTCTGCGAGCAGAGGCCAGCAGCTGGCCTATGTCAGACCAGAGCCAGTTACAGCTGGTCCAAAAGGGCCCCACCACTGGCCAGAGCTGAGCCATGAGTGATGCTGAGTGTGCTTCTGGGACAGCAGAGTTAAGGAAGGGAAAAACACTGTGCAACAGCATCTGGGACAAGAGTGAGACATGTCAGAGGAGCAGCCCTACAGGCACCACGGTCAGTGCAGAAGGAGGGCAGTCAGTGCAGGAGGTGCTCCAGGCATGGAGCAGAAGCTCCCTGCAGCCCAGGAGAGGCCCACGGTGGAGCAGGCTGTCCCCCTGCAGCCCATGGGCACACACAGAGCAGATCTCCACGTGCAGCCATGGAGGAGCCCCCGGTGCAGCAGAGGGATGTGGCCTGGAGGAGCCCGCAGCCCATGGAGAGCCCCCGCAGGAGCAGGCCCCGGGCTGGAGCTGCAGCCGTGGAGAGGAGCCCGCGGTGGGGCAGGAGCCTGGGGGAGCTGCCGCCCGTGGGGCCCCATGCCGGAGCAGTGGTATGGACCCATTTTAGTTCTCACTTCTGTAGTCTGTTAGCTGTTGGCAATAAATTACATTAATTTCCCTATGTTGAGTCTGTTTTGCCCATTATGGTAATTGGTGAGTGATCTCCCTGTCCTTACTTCAATCCGTAAGCCTTTTTTCATTGTATTTTTTTCTCTTACTCTTTTGAGGAGGGGGAGTAGGAAAGCAGCATGGTAGCACTTAGCTGCCATCAGCTGGAAACCACCAAACATGCAAATCTACAGAGAGCCAAAAAAAAAAATAAAAGGTAGGTTGTGGGAGCGTGGCTTGCGAATAACAGACATGGAATGCTAGAGCAGCTGCACGAACAGGCCTTTCTGTAATAAGCAGTGATTAAAGAGTAGGCCTCAAGGACACAGTATCTCTGAAGTATAAGGTAAGGAGCTAGCATTCGGATAGGGCAGGAACATATTATAATTAGAGGATAAGTCATAGGTTAGAGTTTAATGATTGATGCAATTGTAGCCCAATGAAAGCGCAAGATATATTTAGTAGCTATATAAGCAGGTGTACCCAATGGGAGCAAGTTATTTTTAGTAACAAGGCTAAGGCTATATAAGCAAGTGTATCCGAGCAATAAACGAGCTATCTGGATAACTCATATTGAGTCGTTCCTGATTTCTCCACTTCTCGTCTCTCATCCCGTCGCCCCCCCTCGCAGCAGTAGGTACCCAATCTGGAACTAAAATTTCCCCTTTCTTATACTAGGTGCTAAATTCTGTCTCTAAGACAGTATCAGAATATTTTCCAGTTCTGGACCCGTTATTTTGCAGGCAATTTGATTTAAGCATTTCCTCAAGTTTATCAGATCCACAGATGACAAAGATATAACTGGTACAGTTCTTTTTTCGCTTTGATATTAACCAATGGAGCTGATGGGGTGTAAAGCAGGGAGTGTACTGTTTCCTTCCTGCGGCTCCTCAAACAGAGTTGGAAAGTAGAGTTCCAACAGTAAGGCACCAGTGAGCCCCTGCTGAGCATATTTAAAGTAAAATTGTGATTCATTGTTTGAAAGATCATTTTTTTAAAAAGAGGTTTTGTTTGCCACAACACCTTCCAGCAACCATTATACTCCCACAGTGCAAAACTGAATTCAGCTTTTGGCATATAAATGTAGGCATATAACTACCATTTATGAAATATTATGAAAAATAGCTACGTAGCATATGAATAAGGTATATACAGTTTCATGTTTCACATATGCCAAGAGTACAACAAAAGCAAACAGGTTGCAAATTACTACAAATTAACCAGTTGTGAAGATTGCTCTTTTAAATCTCAATTTAAATAGATAGAAAATAATGCTTTCTTATTTCAGTAAAAAACCTTTACAAGTGCTCTGAGTATTACTGTGAGATCTTTTGTTCTGAGATAATTCAGGCCCTTTATTGCTTTTCTTTAAAATCAACGTTAAGTAAATTCAAATATATGATGTTCCATTGTACTTGCATTACAGTACGCAAATATAAATAAAATTACCACAAATTGGTGAACAATTAATGCGATTCGTTTCAGGGACATTTCATCACTAAATGCTGTTTTCCTGCCAACCTAGACATGAAGTATTTAATTCTAAATGACACCACCTGCTCCTACCTATAAGTGAAATGAAAAAGCTGCCAAGGAGCATGTTGGGAATTAACTTGCAGCCCTCCTTTTAATCAGGCATTCCTCCATAACATTGCAAGCCAGCAATCTCATGCAATGAAAAATATCATTGTACTATATGTCTGCAATTCAATTTTGAACCCTCATTGTGATGGCTGACTTGAGCCTAACACATTTTTTCTTTACTATTTTTCTTTAGCTGCCAGCTGGGTCACCATCAGCTTGAAGACATACTAGATGAATGCCAGCACTCCACTCTGACAAGGACAGTACATTTGACTGAACATTTAAAAAATGGAGGCTCATCTGATTTTAGCTCTTTTTAATTTGGGAGCATATACTTCAACTTTCACTTTCAGACATATCAGACTGCAAGGATATCAATGAAAGACAAAACACACTTGAAAAGTTTTTAAAAATACAGCTCAAAAACACATATGAACCTGCTCATACAAATTATTTTTGTTTTACGTTGTAAATGTACCTTTAGGCAACAAACTATAAGGCCATTTTGGGGGGACATTTTTGTTACTCATGTGTTTGGATATTCCTTTTTTTCCCTAACAATCTGCTAATAAAAAGGTAAATCTAGCAAAGTGTCTATCAAAGATAATAACCCACGGTCATTAAGAACAGTACATTCTGTTCTGTCCTTAATGTCACATTTGATATTTAGTCAAACTAAGTATATCATCATATGTAGGATTGCCTTAGCAAAAGAAAATGTCATTATGCAGGCTTTTTTCATGAAAGAAAACAGCAAGAAAACAAACCTTTCACCTTATGGTTACTGGCAGGAAAAGCCTTAGTGATGTTCTGCAACAACCTTTCAAAGCCTTTTTTTATCTGGCTCTCCTTGCTGAGGCGGCTACAAATACTTCAACAGCTACAATCAAGTCATTTGCACTGCTAAATTTCCTCATCCAAACGACCTCAACAAGTTGTGCAGATGTGCTGCATGTTTTAACAGCACGTGTCCCAGGTTGTATGCCCAGTATTTGTTCGTGTGCACAGTATGTATCTCTGAAAAAATCATAGTCCTTTGTGTCATAAACACCACAATTTTCTGTGCTGAAATGAAAGGGCAAAAAGTATCACCCACTGAGGAATTATAAGAACAGTGTTCTTAAAGGATACACAAGTGTCCCCTTTCCCTAAAACAAAATCATCTCCTTTGAGCAGGTTGGGTTTACACCCTGCACACGCTGTGATTTCGAATCCCTGCCACTAAAAGTGTGATCCACTAGGTTAGCACAGACTTCTGACAAAATATTTGCTGAAGTCAATGGCTGTTTTCCTCAAGAGCATTTAGGACTACACAGATCTGAAGAGAATAAAACCTGACCATTTAGATGGTGCACTACCTCGACCTATATGAACATTTCCATAGTTAGACAGACTGCTCACTCAGCTGTACAGCACTGATCCTCTCTCTTGCTCCTGTGTAACTCAAAACTAACAGAAGACCAATTTCTTGATTTCTTTGTGTCTAAGTGCTTATTCAGAAAATGTTATTCATCATAAAGTAATAACAAAAATGGGACAAGCAATTTCATTTAGCAAATCCACTTGAAAATCATAGGATTTTCTTTTATTACATATATGCAGTCATTCATTGGTAATAACTTAAATGCGATACATGGGGATCTCCTAGAAGAAGCCACAGTACTAAATCACAAGTCCCTCCAAAACATAGAGAGATGGATTCCTGGGCTATGATTCCCAAGACACAGCATGCTGAGCATAGAAGGTCTGAATTACGAGCAGGGAAAAGAAAAGAAGACATGGTGGCAATTGTGCCTCCTGCATAGAAGAGGATATCCATTCTGTGACCACAAGTCTAAGACTCCAAACCTGAATTCATGTGTTTTAAACCTAAAATTTAACTCATTTCCTGTACTTCAATGCCAACTTTTACTTTTCTGGCTGCACAGAGGTGCATCTTCAACAGGACAGATAGGTAGAATAGTGTGATATGGAAGAATTCAAATCCACTCAGGCAAAGGGCTGTAA
>VXAV01011883.1:67701-85551 GCA_013399715.1 Alectura lathami
AGAAATAAAAATAAAAATAAAAATAAATTCCTTGATCCTACTTTTGTATAATTTCTTCAAGTAATACTTGTAATTACTAAATTATATTTTGAAGTCTTATACTGTATTCTTCCTTCTTTCAAGCTTAAATGTATCTGCTTCTAAGTATTTTCTTTTAAGCATTAACCTTATAAATTTGCCAGAGAAATTTTGCATTTTATGATCATTAAGGTATTTAGAAGTCTTTAAGTCACTGACTCAAGGCAGCTTTATTTTCTCTAAGGAGTCCTCTTACTCTCACAAAGAGGTGCAACTCAGGGCCAAATGGGGATAGTTTCTGGCCAGAGGAATTAACGACCATCCCATTTATGCAACAGTGCTGGCTTTTGGCTGGTGATTTGGTGGAAGAGAGATTGCTTTTTGCTTTGTGCTGCTTCTTTTTCTTAAAAGCTCTGCACTACTAACAGCCTTTCACTTGCAGCTAGGGTTTGGGGCAAAGGAAAGTCTGAAGATCACATCTAAGTTATATATTATGTAAATCACTGCTAGAAAACTCACAGTTCCTCTGCTGTTTTCTTAAAAATATGGCCTTCAGTCTGCAGACCAGGGCAGAAGCTTCTTCCGTGGGCATAAGTTTACAAGAAAAAAAAAAAAATCATATAAACTTATACATCATTTTCTGTTCTGAAAAATGTTTGAGTCATATTGATAAAACACAGAAGAATCTAATGACAAAGAGCCAGCCTGAGCAGAAATGAAAAGTCCTGAGTGGGACTCTGTTCCAGAGCAACTCTGTTCCAGGAATCAAACACCTGCATCTCCCAGCATCAAGGCACATTTAAACTACCTTCATCCTACACTAAACAGAATTTATTTCCTTTTGTCTTTTATCCTGGTTATACTCATGGTTGCCCTGAACAAGATTAAACCAGCTTGACACGCTCTACACATCTGCATGAGAAGAATATTACCCATACCAGAGGGACTCCTGAACCACCACAGACTTTGAATGATGGATCTGGACATCACAGTTAAAACGACCTAATCAATGCTGGCTTTCCTGCACAGGCAGAAAATGGCCATCAAAAGTACCCAAGGTCATGGGTGACGTTGCAGAGGCCTTGCAGTCTGAAAGAAAGTCTTCCCAAAAGCGGTGCTCTGGCAGATCTGAGATGTGCTCATGATATATATTCCCTCTGATGATAATACATGTAGCCATTTTACTGCTATTACTTTCATTTATACTGTATAAATAACTGGGAAATATGTTCTAGGAAATAATTTTGTAATAAAATAGAAGAAAGAGTATCTGCAATTTTTTTTTTCACACTTCTAAATTATCTCAAATTATCAAGACCTTTACATTCTATATACACATTTCACACTTCTATTTAAATCATACATTTATTTTCTTGAACATGGAAGATCCTTATATACCCTTAATGACAGGGAACAGGAAAAATGAGCTTAACAGAACGACACAATAACTAAAATTATTCTTTTCAGATATGTGAATTGTACAGTCTTTCTAAGATACGGCGGAAAATACTAGAAATTCTTTCTGGAACTTCTACAAGTATTGGGATGTGTTTAATAGCTGATAAAGTGTCACAGAAAAAAAATGAAATTGACTCTACAGGGATTTATGGCAATGTATTATTTTTGTGAGAAACACGGTAGAGGGTAATGTATTCAAAAATCAGCTTTCACTTGCTCTTATTACTTAATCTACAAGATAATCTAAACTATTAATCTACAAGATTACAGTTTGTATATAAACCACTTCTAGCACGATTTGATTGTAGCCTTAGCATTAACATTACTGTGAAGCCCTACAAAATGGGTGAATGATGTAGGTCGTCCTTCACATACTCAGACTAAAAACAGTAGAAGGATTTTGTTCTATGACCTTTAATTCACAAAAAGAAGCCTTCAAACACAGAACTTTCATTCACTGGCTCATTGGACATGTCATTTAAAGACAGAAAGAAGATACAAAGTTACAGTATTAAAAATTTAAATCCATATGTTTATTTTTTTTCCTTATTTCACTTTCTAGAATAATTTGGAAGACCTTTTATTAAAGCCATAGAGTAATTCAGTTAAGTTTCTCAAAAGGGCCCTTTCTCCTCCCTACAGATCCAAGTCAATATACAGATGCACGGTAAGTATATTATGCCCTCAGTAGCTCTTATGGTGTGCATCACACTACACCTGGGTTGAAGGCACCCACACTGAGCAATCATTTCCTCTGCATGCCCAAAACACAAGTGAAACCTGTAGGAGAACCTGCAATCTAAAAAGCCAAACATGCATATGAAATTATGTCACTTTAAACTACTTTTCAATATTTTCCATCTCTCTGCTCAGCTTAGTAGATCTCTTACTGGCTCTAACAAAACATAACAAAAAAAAAATGGAAGTTTTCTATGAAATAAATAATTCTCCTTACATTTCACATCTGCCCACGTTTTCAGAGGCAACTGCAGTACCAGAGAAATGCAAAATCAAAGACCAGCTGGGGTTGAACAAACTTATGCAGAACTTGAAGCAGCTTCTGAAACATGAGACCTTGATAGTGTGACCAGGACTGTCTGCACTGCATTAGCAGTTGAGGCTATTCACACCTTCACTCGTGCAGATGAGCTGTGGCTTGCTATAGAACACTCCAGTCATCCAGATCATGCAATTAACACTTCCAGAACAGTATAAATCACATATTGTGTGTATTTTTTAGTTTTGTTTCTATAGAACACAGGGAGAAAGGAATCTGAACCTCACCTTAATATAATGCCAAGGTACTCCTTGAGACTCTCATGAGAACTGGAAAGCAATCCAGCGCTCCATCATTCATTCACTGTGCCTGAAAGGCTCTTTCAGGACTTTATGTCTTCTACTTTCAAACAATGGGTAGAGGCTGCAGGAATGACACTATCACCTTGCATAAAACCTGAGACTCAAGTTTTTTAGAGTGTTGAATACATTTACATTTGACATTGTTTCTAATAAAAAGCACTTGTAAATGGAAGTCCTAGCTGTTTTGAAATAGCTTGTTTTGAACTATAGCCACACACTTTTTAAGCCTGTCAGGTTTGCACATATTGGGAGAGAAGGAAAAGAAGGAAAATTCAATACTCATAAGATCATTATTTTATATAATTCTGAAAAAACATTTACAGGACAAACACTGACTACTGGTAGGAGTAAGTTATCAATTAGAACATTCTATTCCTTTTCAATTTTGATCTATGACTAATTAAAATTCCAGATAATGATATTTCTTGTGAATTCCTTCTAAGAGAGAATGGTTTTCTGGTTTAAGCATAGGATTGGATTTCCTAAAATTTAAGTATTGTTATCATGAGTTTGGCTGGAGTAGAATCAACTTTCTTCAGCGTAGCTGTATGTTGCTGTTTTACAACATATGTTTTGGACTTATGGTGAAAATAGTGTTGATGACAATGTTTTAGATGTTGCTGATTAGTTCTCAAACAGAGACAAGGACTGTTCAGCTTCTCATATTGCCCCGCCAGTGAGCAAGCTGGGGGTGAACAAGAAGCTGGGAGGGAACATAGGCAGGAGATCTGACCCAAACTGACCAGAGGGATATCCCATACCATATGCCGTCATGCTCAATAATAAAAGCGAGGGAGAAACACGGATGAGAGAGCGTGTTTGGAGTGATGGTGTTTGTCTTCCCAGGTAACCATTACCCGTGATGAGCCCTGCTTTCCTGAAAGTGAACATTTGCCCGCTGATGGGAAGTAGTGAATGAATTCCTTGTTTTGCTTGGCATGCAAACTGTCTAGTAAACTGTCTTCACCTCAGCCCATGACTTTTCTCAATTTAGTTTTTGATTCTCTTCCCTATTCCACTGTAGGGGAAGTGAGCTAGTGGTTACATGGTCCTGAGCTGCCTGTTGGGGTTACACCAGAACAAGTATCCAAACATATACCCATACATGGGTCACAGCATCCCCAAGGTTCAAAATAGAGGTAACAAAGCTTTCCCGTTCCAAAACACTATTGTGAACATACATCCCTGTTTGGAAAGTAATACTAATCCAATGAGTATATTTAATAAAATTTTAAATATATCACCGATCACATTTCTTTCCAGTGGAAATTACATTACAATCATGTATATAAGAAGCCAAATATTCCCTGAGATTTTATAAAACTAAAAATATGAGTTGTTCCTAACACTTGAGGAGATAATTTAAAGAGATCCAGTTGAAATTGTTTGTGCAGATATCTGTACTCTCTCATTATTGTGTAAACTCTGGCAAACATTTACTTCCATAGTTCTCTCAGTGAGATAAACTTTTGTCTTTATTTTTTTATTTCTTAAACACAAATAATAAAGCCCAATCTTAAGAAATACAAGCCTCATATAATTCTATCACATTGAACTAATTTGACATTTATCTAAAGCTTTTTAATTATGTCTATGGGAATGGTATTTTTATCTTACCTTTTCTTCTTTTTTTTTTTAAACTATGGGTTTCCTGCTATTTTGATGGACAGTAAAAAACAAGAAGACAAGGAAAAAAGAAAAAGAGCTTTGTTTTTCACTTTAGCACTAGTGACACAAAGATAAGCTCATATATTTGTTCTGAATTTCACAACTGCTCTTAAATAGACCTTTTTTAACACACCTATTCATTCAATGAGCGAGAAGGGGTTCAGTGCATTCATACCTTACAGACCTTTTCTTTCCCCTTTCCCTGTATCTTCTCAGCTCACTGTGCAGAGTATGAATGAAGTGAAGGGATATAATAATTAGGGTATGATCTACAAAATGCAAGAAAACCTCCACTTGCGCTACTGCAAGAATACAACATGCTTCTGATGGAGCCCAACAGCATTCTTCTTCAAGTCACTGCAACTCTGGCTTTTTCTCTTTGGCCTCTAGATTCATTTGTTCAGATATTATTAATTAATTTTATGTCATCCTCCATTACTTATCTTTACCCCCACCCCCATCTGTGCTTTGCCCAACAGTATTCTACACTCATTCCATATGTTTTGCTCTTCCTAAATCTTCTCACATTCCTTTTTTCTGCCTTTTAATTTCTACTTCAAAAATTCCCCAGAGTATATACAAGAGACCTGAAAACAGGACACATGCTATATTTTATAGACATGTACCAGTTTTATAGGCATTTGTTTATTAAGAAATAAAAATAGACTATAAAAGCTGAGAAAACCAAACCATGTAACTGTAAGGCACTGCTGCTGTATCCTCCATTCTCCTATCCACCCCACATTAACTCTCATACTCTCACAAGTAAAACCAGTGTCAGATGTCCCTTTTTGTCTGAGAAGTGCCCAGTGATTACATTTAATGCTATATAAATGCAAACAATTAAAAAGAGAGGATTTATGCCTTGAAAACTTTACAGTGAGGAACAGAAAAGAACAGACGCGTAAGCCAGATGGGGGGACGAGAAGGAAAAGCAAACATTAAGCACCCAGGGAAAACAAGAGATACATTTCAGTGGCAGCTGAAAAGTACTGATAGTACTTTGAAATGAGAACAAATGGAAGAGTAAACAAGGCTGAATTGGACGTCTGCACTGGAAAAGAGAGAGAAGGAGGTGGATTTTGCAGCAAGACATTGAGGATGTTCTAAGTGCTTTATGAGTATGGGCTATGAAGTTTAAAGAGGATTTTCTACAATAACATAACTCCCAGCTGGGACAATTTTCTAAACCCATGAAGGACATTCCTGTCAGTTTGACTGTGTTGGTCTCGATAAAAGCTTTTTTCATCAAAGCCTCCCCTACTTTATTGCCCCCCCACCCCTTGCCACAAACCACGACCACTAAAAAAGTGCTATGAATATTTCAAAGAACTAAATGGGATGGATGGATTAATATTTTAATTCAAGTTATGCTTGCCTTTTATCGAGATGTAACTTTGAACATAATAAATTCTGTTTAAAGAACCAAAGGCTTTCATATTCTATGTTTTGCATCCTTTTTAATTATTTATTTTAAGCTTTCCCTAAACACTGGAATGTTTATGGACATAGCCTATGGTATGCCAAAAGCAGAGAACAAAACTAAGATTGCATCCAGTAGAAAGAAGAAGAAATCTGTTTTCCATTGCCTACTGTAAACATTTGCGCCATGACTTTCTTTACTTCAGCTGACAGATCCATAAAAAGAGCATTATATAGTATTTGCCAGAAGAAAAATTTGAAGAAATATTTTCCAAGACTGTCTGCAAGCAACAGCTGAATTATAGCAGTCTACCCAGTGAGTGCTGCTGGGAATGTTCACAAGACTAGAATTCAACAGGACTGTGTGATACGCTCACCTCTTCCTGGGACACGATCACATTTATTTCAAAAAATTCATTGATGATAAGTGTGGGCATGTCATCATATAAAACAAATTGAAAAAGGCTACAAAGACGTTGCACTTCAGATCAATTTGGACATACAGCTAAAATCCTCTGAACTTAACAAAGACAAAATTGAACTATAGGACATTATTTTTTCATTTCTACCACAGAAAGTTCGTATATCTGATATTAATCTTCAGTGAAGATCTTCCGCAGCCTGGCGGATGAAGTTGCCAAGCTCCTGTCCATCATATTTGAAAGGTGAAATCAGTCTCCACTCATCCGAAAGGGGAAAACATCACCCCCATTTTCAAAAAGGGAAAAAAGGAATATCCAACAAACCACAGGCCAGTCAGTCTCACCTCTGTGCCTGGCAAGATCATGGAGCAGATCCTCCTGAAGGCTCTACTAAGGCACACAGAAAATGAAGATGAGGTGATTGGTGGCAACCAGCATGGCTTCACTAAGGGCAAATCATGCCTGACAAATTTGGTGGCATCTTATGATGGAGTTACAGCATCAGTGGATATAGGAAGAGCAACTGACATCATCTACCTGGACTTGTACAAAGTATGTGACACTGTCCCACATGACATCCTGGTTGCTAAATTGGAAAAGCGTGGGTTTGATGGATGGATCACTCGCTGGATAAGGAACTGGCTGGATGGTCACACCCAGAGAGTTGTGGTCAATGGCTCAATGTCGAAATGGAGACTGGTGACAAGTGGCGTCCCTCAGGGATCGGTAGTGGGGCCAGTGCTGTTTAACATCTTTGTGGGCAAAATGGACAGTGGAATCGAGTGCATCCTCAGCAAAAATTGTGGATGACACCAAGCTGCGTGGTGCCGTTGACATGCTAGAGGGAAGGGATGCCATCCAGAGGGACCTGGACAGGCTGGAGAGGTGGGCCCATGCCAACCTCATGAAGTTCAACAAGGCCAGGTGTAAGGTCCTGCACCTGGGTTGGGTCAATCCGAAGCACAAATACAGGTTGGGTGGTGAATGGCTGGAGAGCAGCCCTAAAGAGAAGGATTTAGGGGTGTTGGTTGATGAAAAACTCAACATGAACTGACAATGTGCGCTCGCAGCCCAGAAGGCCAACCGCATCCTGGGCTGCATCAAGAGAAGCGCGACCAGCAGGGCGAGGGAGGTGATTCTCCCCCTCTACTCTGTAATTGTGAGACCCCAGCTGGCATACTGCGTCCAGTTCTGGGGCCCCCAACACAAGAAGGACATCGAGCTGTTGGAGGGGGTCCAGAGGAGGGCCACGAAGATGATCAGAGGGCTGGAGCACCTCCCCTATGAAGGCAGGCTGAGAGAGTTGGGGTTGTTCAGCCTAGAGAAGACAAGGCTCCAGGGGGACCTGATAGCATTTTTCCTGTACCTGAAGGGGGCCTACAGGAGAGCTGGTGAGGGACTCTTTGGAAGGGCGTGTAGCAACAGAACAAGGGGTAATAGCTTTAAGCTGGAAGAGGGTAGATTTAGACTACCCCTTACCCTACTCTACTAGAGGGTAGATTTAGAGGGTAGATATTAGGAAGAAATTCTTTACTGTGAGGGTGGTGAGACACTGGAACAGGTTGCCCAGAGAAGTTGTGGATGCCCCCTCCCTGGAAGTGTTCAAGGCCAGGCTGGATGGGGCTCTGGGCAACCTGGTCTAGTGGGAGGTGTCCCTGCCCACGGCAGGGAGGTTGGAACGAGATGATCTTTATGGTCCCTTCCAACCCAAACCATTTTATGATTCTATGAAATTCTAAACAGTTTCTTCACTTAGTAACTCCTTTCTTATTGGGTTCACTTCATTACTTTCTTTACCAGTGGCACTAACCTTAACCCACTTACCCAAAAATACTATATTCTTATATCAAATGTCCTCTTGTAAGCAATGCCCATAATGTAACATTTACAGGAAGCCGACGGTTGGCATTCAGAAGCCAAAGATTAGTGTTCAAGCAAACCAAGACTTTATCTTTTATTTCTTCAAAGTAGGAAAAAAAAAAAAAAAAAAAGAATATTTTTTCTCTTTTTTTCCTTTTATTTTCCTCATCCTGTCAATCTGTGAGCTCTTTAAGAGGGGTATATCTTTTATATATTTGACCAGTTGTTAGCATTTTGGCAACCTCCCATAACATAGACGCTACTATGTCAGAGAGTTTACACTGAGGAAAAGTCCAGAATACACTAAACAAAAGCTACCAGCAGTCATGTTCATTGTTTTTCTGTTTGCTTCATTTTTTTAAATGACATTATGCCAGCAATATGAAATATGTAGTGTCACATGCTAATGACAGTTACAGTGAAATTGAGGCATCAATGGTTTTAACTTGGAAAGTAGAGAAAAGTGAATTGGATCACCTTACAACAGAATCTGTCCCAAACTCTTGGCCTTTGAAGCTAAAACAATAATAAACTTATATCAGCACTGTAACATTCTCTCAATATTCAGGATTCCTATTAAGGCAGCATATTCCAAAGTGGCAGCTGTAAATATTGATGGTCCAAAGATTTTCCAGGTAAAGATAATGTCTTGCTCCCTTTGGAAGAACACCACTAAACCCAGTAAACTCCAAGACTTACTCAGTTTTGCCTCTCTCATGTAACATACATATTTCCTTTTCTGCAGCTGCAAGTTTCTTTAAAAACTTGATATTTTTCTTTCAACAGATTCTTACTTCAGGTAGAGATACAAATGGGAGACAAATGTGAAGCAGCACATACCTGAATAAGGATGTGCAGATAGCTATCAAAGAAGCTTCTGATTGTACTTTTGAGACCAAGAATTATACCATCACTGCATTACATTTCCTCCTTAAACTTTTTTACCTCTGAAGCCTATGTTTATTTTGTTTTTGACAATATATTTTCCAAGCTAATTCAATACATAAAACCTCTTATATTAAACACCATACAGCACTGTATGTTGTTGGCATTTTTTTTGTTTGTTTTTTGGGTTTTTTTTGCTCAGGCCACATAAGGTATTGGGCACCCAGAGTAAGATGTCTTCCATATATGGGCCCACAATGGACACTCCCAAAACTTCTGCATATAGGCATGTGCTGCAATATGCTCCAGTTATGCCAAGCTGTATGACAGAAGAGGGCTTATGGCATTTTAGTCTGTCCGGCAATGTGCTACCACAGCACATAATCCCCAGCTTCATTGCACCGTTGCTGACTTCTTTCTACTCTGCCATGGTACTCTAGTGAAAACTACAGGTAGGTCCTGCAGTGGGAGAAAAAGTAGGCATCTCACAACATAGAAATTCAGTTGACTTTAGAAATCAGAAAGACCTTAAGATCTTCATTTTCTTTTGCTGGAATTTGTTGTTTAGAAGTAGAGGTGGTACATTCTCCCACTAGGCTTTATTCAAGCTGATTGTAAATTCCAGTGCCATCCTTTTAAATGCAAAGTTGAAATGTTACATCTTTTGTTGTTTGTGTGGAGTACCTCCTGTGAACTGGACTGTTCACAGAATACAGAACTGACTACCTCTCCTATTAGAGCTCTTAATCATAAACTACTGCCTGTAGTTTTGTAGTCTGAAGGTCAGACCACAAAAAATACAGCTATGTTCTCATGATTCCCCATACAGTTACAGTCCTTCCTGTTCTAACCAGATATTTACTTAGCTGCTGAACACTGAAAGGTCATTTAGAATTAGCTGTGTACTTTGAAGTAGTTCCTCAGCTGTTTCAGCTTATGCTGAATTGGGCATGGTCTCAGGTAGTCACTGCCAGACTCCTGCCTTCTCTTCTATCAAAAGCCCAATGCAATGCACCCTTCCACACCCTTTGATAAGGAACTACTGTGTGAGCATCTCATTTAGATCCCTCTCTCTGCTGGCCACCCCTCTCTTGATGCAGTCCAGGATACCATTGGCCTTCCTGGCTGCGAGAGCGCACTGCCGGCTCATGTCCAGCTTTTCGTCGATCACAACGCCCAAGTCCTTCTCCGCAGGGCTGCTCTCAAGGAGTTCTTCTCCCAGTCTGTACACACACCTGGGATTGCCCCGACCCAAGTGCAACACCTTGCACTTGGCCTTGTTGAACCTCATCAGGTTCTCGTGGGCCCACTTTTCCAGCCTGTCCAGGTCCCTCTGGATGGCATCCCTTCCTTCAGGGGGATCAACTGCACCACTCAGCTTGGTGTCATCAGCAACCTTGCTGAGGGTGCACTCGATCCCACAGTCTAAGTCGTCGATAAAGACGTTGAAGAGCACCGGTCCCAAGACGGACCCCTGGGGGACACCGCTCATGACCAGCCTCTGCCTGGACGTAGAGCCATTGACTACAACCCTTTGGCTGCGACCATCCAGCCAGTTCTTTATCCAGCGAACAGTCCACCCATCAAATCCACATCTCTGCAATTTAGAGATAAGGATATGGTGCGGGACCGTGTCAAAGGCCTTGCACAAGTCCAGGTAGAATCTTAATTATATAATTAACATTGTTTACTACTTCCATAAATATCCTCACCACATTGAATACAAACACAGGATACATTAACTTCTCCCACAGTCATTTGAAAACAAGTAATAACTGCATACACAAATGCTCTGACAGCGGAAGCAAGTCTGAGATGTGTGAGGTTTAACACTAGGTTATCAGGTTTATCTTAAAGTAACTATGAGGATGTGTTTAAAAATGATAAAAAAATACAGAATGTTTCAGTATTTATTGTGTTTTGTTAATTTGGAATAAGTGAATGAATATCACAAATTTCTACTATAATTGGAATGCATCTCTCTCATTCATAGTTCAGACACAGCACATGAAAACATCAGGTAGACTGAGAAAACCCTGTATTCTCATGCGCATTGCAAGTATTTTCTCTATATTCATCAGAAATCATTCCTGCACATTCTGAACATAAATGACAGACAAGCCTTTAATGTCAATGGGACATGTAATTTTAAGTTGATTATGCAAGCGAAAAATCATTAAAATCCACAGGAAAGGGTCTGAGGGTGGCTCTGTAACACTTGCAAAACAGTAAATCACTTTTTGTCTTTTTTAAAAATGTAACCGTGTGCGATACACAGAAGCCATTATTTTTTCATTTGTACAGCACTCATGAGGCCTTCCCTGGCGAAGCTGGCACTCATATGCAATACTAAGAAAGAAGTACATCATTTGGGAGGGTAGTACAGAGTAGATGACCACAAATGATAAATACTTCAAGACTTACAAGAAATTCTTGAAGGAATTGTTGTTTTTTAAACTAGGGGAAAAAAAAAGAAAGAAGGAAAGAAGGAAAGAAGGAAAGAAGGAAAGAAGGAAAGAAAGAAGGAAAGAAGGAAAGAA
This sequence comes from Alectura lathami, assembly GCA_013399715.1. Classification (NCBI taxonomy): domain Eukaryota; kingdom Metazoa; phylum Chordata; class Aves; order Galliformes; family Megapodiidae; genus Alectura; species Alectura lathami. Next base: position 79,334 of record VXAV01011883.1, read on the forward strand.
GGAAAGAAGGAAAGAAGGAAAGAAGGAAAGAAGGAAAGAAGGAAAGGAAGAAGGAAAGAAGGAAAGAAAGAAGGAAAGAAGGAAAGAAAGAAGGAAAGAAGGAAAGAAGGAAAGAAAGAAAGAAAGAAAGAAAGAAAGAAAGAAAGAAAGAAAGAAAGAAAGAAAGAAAGAAAGAAAGAAAGAAAGAGAGAAAAATCGGAGGGAAATACAACTGTTTTTTACTAAGTAAAATTACGCATAAAATGGCAGTGATTAACAGTCCTTCATCTCCACTAGAAGAAGGACTAGAAGGAATTAGATGAATGCAAAAAAGAAGATCCTGGTTTGTGAAGAACAATTGCCTAAAAATAATGAAGGGCTTGAAAAAACAAGGAAATTTTTAGAACTCCTTCACAGAGCAGTTTGGACAGGCATTCAGAAAGGTCTGGGTCCTGTCTTGAGGCAGGCGGTGGCCTAGGTTGTCACTGAGTTTCATGCAGCCCAGCATTTCTGTGCTTCTTTGATATCACAAATTCAAACCAGAAATATGTCCTCATGTTTTAAAGAGAACTCAATGCAAAGGACCCTTCCACACCCTTTGATAAGGACCTACTGTGTGAGCATCATTTAGATCCCTAAGAAAGGAGAGTACAAGGCCTGGCTTAAATATCAACTGGTCACAGCTGTTATCTGCTTATTTCAAACATCTTAAAGAGAATTACAGATTGGTTAGGGAAAAAAAAAAAGGGAACTTAATCAGAAACAAAATAGTATAAAAGGCAACACAAACAGTAACTTCAGCTCAGAAGAGTAATAAACTTTGACCCACAAATATAAGTTCTGTTTTGCATTGTACAATTTTATCTGTTGGCATTTTCCAAAAGAATAAATTATCCCTGTATAGTTTGGTTTGAAAAGAAAGACAAAACAGAATTTATAGAGCAAATAAAAATTTATGTAGAGTATTTACAAGAAATAGCAAATTAACTGTTTTGCCTGAGAAACTCACCATGAAACCTCACAGCCAAAACTGAAACACTACCAATACAGAACTATGCTAAAGCACTTGCTGTGAAATCCTCTGTAAATGAACCATACCCAAGATATTTTGAGTGCTTGCCCAACTCTAACTCCAAAAAGGACTGTAATTCAGGACATATGGAGATACTGTTTTTTCTGTACGTGCTAAAAAGCTTTTTCAATGCTATTCAAACCACTCTTTGTGCACATTGTTCTACGTCTTTGAGTAAGTTGAATAGGGACTTGCTGGAGAAAACATTTCCACAATTAATTTCTTGTTTGTTTGGCTATAATAGCATGTCATGAAACACTCACTGAACATAATTAGCTTCTTTACACTACTGATCCAAACCTTTTTGGATGAAAATACTGGCTTGCCAGATGGTGAGAAACAGCATGATATCTCACCAACTGGGAAATGTGAGTTCAGGTTCACAGGCCATGGGACAATAATGGCTGTGTATGATGGAAAGGATACAGGAAACCTCCACAGGCAGGGAGTGAAGACTGCCAGTTCAATGGCTTTAGCTAAAAAAACCACTCCATTCTTGCCTTCCTCACAGGGAACCTGAGGGCTGCAGTCAGGCAGGAGACAAAAGAAAAGGCACCCAGTAAAAGGGAGGGTCGCGTTAGACTGTAGTCAGCTCATGGAGGTAGTCAGAAGGGAACTGTCACAAGGTGCTTATTCTTCTGTTTTCCCCGTTCTTTCTTCTGCTCCTCTGCTTCCCTCTCTCTCTCCTCTCCCCAGTCTACCTCCCTGGTGCAAGTATGGAAGACCAAGAGAAGACTCTATGTGAAGAACTGTTCACTGTACGCAACAAGAAGGAAAGGCACACAATATCTCTGCTAGTGTGAACTGGCAGAGATCAACAGAAGAGAATATATTGCACAGCATACTTTGTCATTTTCAATTTTGCATTATGCTTTTTAAACAGATATAAAAACTCTTGTCAGCTACTTGGTTTTCCTGTGTTCTGGTGTAACCTGGCAGGAAGCTCAGCACCATACAGCCTTTTGCTCACTTCCACCAGTGAGATGGAGAAGAGAACCAGAAAAAGGTAAAACTCATAGGATGACGTAAAGGCAGTTTAACAGAACAGAAAAGGAAGGAGTAATAATAATGATAAAAGAATATACAAAGCCAAAACAAGCAATGTACAACAATTGCTCACCACCAGCCAATCAATGCCCACCCAATCCCTGACCAGCAGCCCCCCCACCCAGCCAACTCCCCCTCAGTTTTACAGTTCCACATGAGGCTATATGCTATGGGATATCCCTTTGGCCACCTTGGGTCAGCTGTCCTGGTTCTGTCCCCTCCCAGCTCCTTGTGCCTCCAGCTCCCTCACTGGTAGGGCAGCATGAAAAGCTAAAATATCTTTGGCTCTGTGCCACACTGCTCAGCAACAGCTAAAACATTAGTGTGTTATCAATATTATTTTCATCCTAAGTCCAAAATACAGCATCATACCAGCTTCTAGGAACAACACTAACTCTATCCGGGATGTTCTGAGGTTCTGTGTAGTGCTTAACGGAAGGCAGCTTTAACCTAGAGGAGGGGAGACACTTTAACTGAAAATCATTATGTTTGCCCAGCAAACTTAACTACTGCCTAAAATAGGACACTGAGCTTAAGATGCCTTAACCATATTCTGAAGCCAGAAATTAAAAAAAACTAAATCAGTAGAGCAGAGATAGAATGAATTTTTCTTTGAAAATCCTTTCACCAATATTATGAGTCTCTGTACTTTGCTTGTTATTTTTTGAGATAGGGAGGTATAAAAGTGCATCTTAAAGAAGGGTAAGACAGAGTGGTCAGGGAGCAGCAGAGGCTGGCTCCTTCCAAAGGACAGGCGAGCTGGAAGCCAAGGAAGCCAGCACCACAGTGAGCAGTGGTGAGGCTGCTCAGGACCAGCAGAGCACTCAGGGAACTGCCAGACTCAGACATCTAAAAGCCAGCATAGGACCTACATATGCTGCCTCATTTAGACATGACTTTGACCACAGACGGAAATCAGCAAACATATTGTTCAAAGCCATTGTGTGTCTTTTAAGAGAACTAGGCAAAGAGATCTCTCAGAAGGGTTTCTTTTTACCGATATCATTTTAAAAAATAAGTTCAGAACAATACGCAGTGCAATGAGCTGCCGGAATTCTGAAAAGGAAGTCAGCATGGCTGCAGACCCCAGCCTAAATCTGGCTGAAGTTTGTTGAAGTCTGGGTCTGCAGCATGCTCCACACAGAAGCACCTCTGCATCCTCACCTATGGATTTGCTGCCTGGCAACTTAATGTCACATATCCTGACCAAACCATGTCCTCAGCCTATCTGTGAAGGGTCTATCACACCTGTGGTGCTACAATCATAACAAAAATAATAATTATTATAAGAATGTGGTTTGGGGCAAGGCCAATCTTCATTTAATCTACCACAAAATTACACAGCTATTGCTAGAGCATTACATTTTGCTACTAGACATCAGTATTTTGTCTATTTTCTACACAGTGACACCATTTAACTCACTTCCACATTTAATCCTTTATCTTTTTCTACTATTTTGTATTGGTTTTCTCTCCAGCAAACCTGTGGTGAAGAAGAATGTAAATTCTGCAGCAGCACTAGCCGCAAGTAAACTAAAACATGAAAATTTTAATGAATTAAAAATGAAACTGGCTAATGCAATCAGTTCTGTACTATGTACATTATTTATTTTATTAAATTAATTTGACTCCAGCTCAGTTTCCAGGGTGCTGACGTTTTCATACCAAAGACACAGCGGGACACTGTAAAAGAAGTGGAAGAGAAGCTAATGGCTTTGGAGTTTAGCAAAGTGCATTTTGGGATATGGGAAGGACACTACTCAGGCATTTGGGACACATTGCTGAGCGACGTGCATTTTGGGATACGGTAAAGGATACTGCTTGGGATGTGGGGATACACACATTTCGGAAATTTTGGCTACTGTGACAATGATAGCTTACAGTGTTGACATTCCATCTGTGAGTATTAGGCTACAAAACCAACACATCAGAGCAGGAGAAGAGCGGTTCACACTTTCTAATGGCATGATTTCAGCCTTTCTGTGAATGAAGATATCACCGCAGTGGTTACATAGCATTTCCGTTTTGATATCTCCTTTTGATGTATTATCCCCAAGGGATATACAGCAGATGGCTATTCAACAAACATGCAGTCTTCCAACCCCCATGCCTTTACCCCAGCTACACTTCAGAAACCAGCATGTGAAAGTGTAAATAAGTACGGTAAAACCTACCAGTCCGAAATCAGCAAGGGCTGTAAAATTCTACTCCTAAAATAATAAAAATCCCCTCCAAATTATTTTTTAAAGTACTCTTCTCAGTTAATATTAATTTTTTTTTTCAAGATTATCTTGTAGCTGACATTCTTCAGTTCTGTGCAAAGTGACTATTTCTAAAATGTTCTGCATATATTTAATCTGCTGTCTACTCCTTTTCCACAGTCAAATATAATTTATTAAAATGTATTATTTAGAAAATAAGAAAGTCTAATTTCCTGTTTAATAATTGTTGTTAAGATGCTGTTTTTATTTCTTATGAGGACTAATGGGCCTATCACTGCATTCTTCCTTCCAGAGAGTTTAGCTTCTTTAAGCAGTTCTCAAGGAATTGTAATCAGGATGAAAGGCTTCATAGCGGGAAACAGTCTGGCACAGAAATATGTGAAAAAGTAGGAAATAGATGCTAAAGAATAGATGGCCACAAGTTAGTACATTTCCAATGTGTGAAATGTATGAGTTCCACTTATTTCTAAAGGAAAAAGATAATTTTCTGCCACCACTGCATATAGACTATTTGAACAATTTTCAGAGGAATGCAGTAATAGGCCTCCTGAAATTCCGGATGGTTACCTATAATTTATAGAGATCTGGATAAATTTATCCCAATATACGATACACAATTGTGTTTCTATCATGGTCAATTAAAAGGAAAAAAGAAAACAACAATTTCCTTTATATTTTTACAGCACATGGTATAATAATGATACAAATGTATATTACTTTAATTCTAACATAACTGAGGGAAAGAGCTAGCTGTAAGATGTTCATAAAGCCCTACGATCATGTCATACTAAAGCTCTTTCAGATTGCCTTGAAAATGTGGCTTGAAAAATCACAGCAAAACTGTATTATTGTATGGCAGCATGTCCTGGTGCTGGAGCATGCTGATGGAACCAGGAAAAGCAACTGAAGGATGGTGTTTTGTCTTGCTGATGGGAATTCGGATGAAATTCATCTGGAGAACTGAGAATATCTGCCTTGTATAAATACTATGTGTTGTTCTGTTTGCATTTATAATTCTTCACTTGTACTAATATCCAAAATTCCTTATTAGTATATCATTTATGTAGTACCTTTTATAATCTTTCATTAAAATACAACAATAATTATTATTCAGCTAGAATAAATCTTGTCTCAGAGTAGTAATTCCTCCAAAATAACAGCAAATCCAGGAGGTAGGCCTCAGTTGAATGCTGAGAATGTGGAAGATAACCAAACCTGAGATCAAAGGACATCTGATCTTTTAAAGGGTCTGCCCTTCAGAGAGAAAAGGGGAAGCTGTCAATTGCAAGGGGTAGGCAGAAGCTGAGAAAAGCATCTGCATCCAGTGGAAAAATGGAGAGCAGTTAGAAGTCTGAGAAATCCTAAGCACAGTTATTTCAGAATTCACGTGCATCTCTGTATTTTGGCTACTGTGTCATAATAGTAAAAACTGACAAATTGTTGCTAATAAATCCTAGTTGGTTAAGAAGCTGCTTCTGTGTTTCCCCACACTGTTATCAATCCTGTGCCAAATGACAGGGGTGAACACAAAGGACTGAAAGATAATTTTGAGTCTATGTCTCAGCTGTGAGATCTGGACACAATTTCCAATCCTTCAAGTTTCAGACAGGCAAAAGCCCATTCTTATGGCCACAGGTGTACAGCCCTAAAGAAAACTGCAACTCTTCCCACACAGGATGATCAGGAGACCAGGAGGATTGGGATGCCTTATTTTCCAGCTGTAGCTTCAGGTCATAGGGTCATAGCACATTTAAGAGGCCAAAGTGTCGTGGTTAAAATCAGCTGTCAAAAAACTTTAGTATGAGTATTCATGCCTAACATCAGTTATCATAAACTTTAGAAAGCATGAGAAATGTGTATAAGATGCTGTCATTTTGTTTTCTATGCCATTCCTTCCT
>VXAV01011883.1:102924-113310 GCA_013399715.1 Alectura lathami
AAAAAATAAAATGGGGTTTTTTGCTTTTTTTTTTTTTTTTTTTAATTGTGAGAGTGCTGCTCACTGCATATTTATACATCCAGGAGAATGTAGCAGTTACTGTACGCATTCATTAACATCTGTTCCTCAGGTCCCCTCACCTATCGGTTGCATAATTGCCTCTGGATGCCACTGCTGGCTGCCAGCTCTACACCTCTACACATTGGAGCTGGATGAAGTACAGTTTATAATGATCTCTCCTTTGAATTAGCCACAGCGTCAGATCCAGATTATATATTGTCACTGTGCTTGTTTGTTGGCATTACACTGGCTGTGTAAGCAAAGACAATAAATGGCCTGGCATAAAGCTGCTCACCATCAAGTTAACCAATTAAAATTGTCTAGAAGTTTGAAGCAGCAGAGGAGTGTAATAGTAGGTCAATACTTGACATCATAATGTGGCTTCTGCATTTCTATCAAAGAAAACAGGTCCTATACTGTTGAACTACAACCTCACAGTAAAAAGGCCCCAAAATTACATTACCAGAACAGAAAAGGAAAAAGGTGTGACTTTTAATAAGACTACTATGATTATAGAAACTACTAATTATTACACTCCTGTAGTATTTTAAAAATACTAAGCAAATATCATAAAAGCTTAGCTTTATTCTATAACAATTTGAAAACAGTAAGAGTCAACTGAGTAGAAATCACTATTCTAGTCCAGATAACTGAAATAAATTTCCAGTGAAATGTAATTTTTTTAATCCCCTTAAATAATAGTTAAAAGATCCAAGTTCTCTGAATATTTGTTGGCTGTTATTCAGAACTGCTATTTTCAGCACTATGAATGGCTGACATGACATATTTCCAAGCCTGGAACACAGCAGCATCAAAGCAATAGCATTATGCAACATCTGCCATTCTGTACAGCACAGAGAAACTTTTTTTCAAAGACAATGTACAATAATCACACACTACTTAATTTACTCCAATATTCTAAAAAGGTAGTTAATATTTAAGTTTTGATCATTTATAGAGTTAACATTTCCAACTCAGCAGTAGTCATAAATGTCCTGTTTGCTATTTTTGTAACCTCAGTTAAGGTATTAATTTTATTTGAAATAAAATTAATAATTAATTTGATATTTGATATTATATATATGAATAAATTAATTTGATACTACTAAGCAGAAAGGCAATAGAAAACCTTTCCAAATCTTAGTTTACACATTTTAATTATATATACACTCTTCATGAAAATGTCTATCTATACATCAGCTTTCCAATTTTAGTCCTATAAAAACATGAAACAACAAGAAATAAAAAAAGTTATTTTATAACATTTTTACAAACTTAGTAAAGATAATTTAATCTGTCAAGATTTTACAGTTTAGAATACCTCTCTAAAGGTGCATCTAATTCAGATCTTGAATGATCTCAGGGTTGTTGCATTACTTAACCCATTAGGCCACTACACGTTCCTGTTCTCCAAGAGAACAAATGATTCTAACATCTGTTCTCAATCTGTTTTTCCATAATTTCCTTTTATGCCCCATGTAACTCATTAAGCAGATCTACAAAATATTACTACCTACACTATATACGCACTTCTATTATAATATTGCATGAAATTTGAAAAAGTGTAGGCCTACACCGTAATTAACTTTAACAATACACTATTTTTACTGAAACATTTGATCCAAGAAAACATAGCTGTTTTTGCAAATCAGAACTGTGACAGACATAACATTCAACCTAATCTCTGAAGCGACCTCTTTTTCAACAGAATGCAAACAACAGGTCTGCGTCTTACCATTGCGCAGTCCTTACGACTGCTGCAGTCTTATGAGAGAAATGGTGTTTTAAGTTAGGAAGAGCATAATTTCTAAATGGCTCAGAGAGACTGATTTCAATGCTTTAATTCACTTCTGCAAGTGATCTCAAGATTACAGCAGACAGAAGGGTAGAAAGTGCCTCAGTAACCTAGAATGTAAGGTGCGCGTAATGTTAAGAACATGGCATTTCTAAATATATTCTTTGTTTTCTTCTACAGCAGACATTTTTCAACATTTTATTATTTTCAAGCTAGATTCCAGCCCTGTGATCTGCCCCCTTTTGTCTGTATTCAATAATTGCTATTATAATAAATTTCATAGGAAAATACCTATTTGAAGTTGATCTGCCCAGAATGTAATCATCAAAACAATAGAAAGGTCATTGTTCCTTCAGAAAGCTAAAGAATTCATTGTCCAAAACTGTGGCTCTCTAAAGGTGTCGCTTCTGTAGGAAAAGTGATGTGCCCAGAGAAGTTGTGGCTGCCCCATCCCTGGCTGTGTTCAAGGCCAGGCTGGATGGGTTCCTGGGCAGTTTGATCTGGTGAGCTAGTGGCTGGCAGCCCTGTCCATGGCAGGGAGGTTGGAACTGGATGATCTCTGAGGTCCCTTCCAACCCAAGCCATTCTATGATGATATAATTCTATGTTAGCTAGCAGCTGATGACCACTGTGAGGTCAAAGCCTTGTGAAGGCAATTTTCTAACATTTATAAATATCAATGAACGGAGTAAAAACTGGGGTATTTACCCCAACATGCTATCTTGCATGAAAACCACAAGGTGCCTACCTCGAGAATTTTACATTTTATTAATTTCTGTGTGAGCTGGTACGAATGTGAAACCAATGCCTGATTGTTAAAGTTTCCTTACACTCTGATTTTACACCGGCAATGTACTTGTAAGTGAAGAAAAAAAATGGTTTTATGATTAATATTTATCCTGGGAAAAGAGACAGAAAGAAAAAAGGAAAAGCCCGGTAAGGGAGGAAAGAGATACTGGCACCAGACAGACTGAATTAAATCCTGCTGGACAGAGCCTCTAAAATAAGATGTCAGAAATATTAGAAGGTAGTAACAGAAAAAATAATAATGAAAATAGCAAGCGCAACACAAGCACAAATACATAATAATAACAATAATAATAATAATGATAATAATGAGACAAACCAAAAGTGAGGCAACGGCATAACATAATATCAGACTATTCTGAACCAGACAGTAGGACTTTTTTACATTTTTTCTTGACAAGAAATTATTTCAAGTAAATAATTGGTCTCAATTTATAGAAGCCAGACAAATTCATAAAGGTCCTTGCTGTCATTAAGTCAACTAACATCAGTGGGACAACTTCTGTATGAATAGGTATGAAAGTTGAAAAAAATCTATCCTTAACAATTTCCCTGTGAAAGGCACCAGCTTTTTTGTAATCTTAGAGGAGAATTATCTAAACATGTCAAAAACCCACATCTGAAATAGGGCAAAAAGGATTTATATTTCAACAATAGAATGCACAGATTATGTGACTATCATCTTCTGCATACTAGGTTAAGTTAAAAGAAGAAAAGGAATTCACACAAAGAGTGAAAAACCAAAACCAAACTAAAACTGAAGTGCAGATAAAGAATTTTCTGTCTTCCTCATGAACAGACGCATGTTGTTGCCAGTGAAGAAACAGATCTTTTACGTTACATTTTGACATGCTTCAATACGAAAATGGTCCTATGTAAAGAAAAACTAAATATTTATTCTAGGGAAAAATTTGAAATATCCCTACCATCATCCATAGACCCATTAACAGTTAACACTTCCTAAGAGCCATTACAATTTCCAAATTCTTTATCCCAGCACTGGCACTAAAGCAAGACTGAGCTCCTGGGAGGCAGCCACTCCAAACTGCATCAGCTGGCTACATCCTCAGGGAGCATCTGTCAGCTACTGGGAGCTGGCTCGACCTCTGGCTACTCCTCCAGTACATCCCTACAAATTTTAAATCTCTGCTACTGCTTCTTCCACATGAAGAGAGTTCAAAGGACTCTTTATTCCATTATAATAGTTAAGAGCAAACTCAATCTCAACCAACCAAGATATAAAGTCTAATAATTTTCACAAAGACAATAAGAACGCAATGACCTGGAATTCACACACAAATTACCCATGAGACATGCACTGCTTTTCAGTCACAAAGCTTAAATGATACACAGGGAATTGACTTACTGGTCCAAACGCATTGCTGTCGAAGCTGTGCCCATGGTGATCACCTTCCACCCAAATATGCCCATGTGGAACTTTCACATACTTCTTTTTATATCCAATGGTTCTAAAAAGAAATGCAAAAAGGTCTAATCAATTAAAAAAATTAAGCATTTTGTCACGAAAATTCACATAGTTCTTTTGGAATTTGACCTTACACACCATCCAACACTTCCTTGAAAAGAGAAAAACACTGTAAAGACTACAAGAATGATACTCAAATGAAAATACATAACAATTTTGCATGAGTTAGTTGCACTGTCAGGGCCTGTTTACTACATCGTTTGGCAGAAATTACATCACAACAGGGAATAACAGACTTTTCAGTTAGATATAATTAAGTGAACTTATTTTCATCTCTGCAGTAACAATTCTTTGAACCATAAGATTTCATCTCAGGTAAATGCCAGTGGACAACATATGTTGCAGTCACATAAAGATATTGCACTGAGAGTGCTTTCCTTTCAGGGTAGCATTAAGTACTCATCAAAACTAATCTGGTATATCTGACCTGGCCTCAGATTCAGAGCGTGTATTCCAGCAATGCGTATGTCCAGGGGGGTAGGGACAAGTTAAACTGGAAATGTCTAGGAGAAGGCCAACTGCTACAAAAAAAAAAAAAAAAAATTATAGTGATGATTCAAGCCATTCTCCACGGAAATTCAGGCTGAAGCAGTACCTCAGCATGCCGCGATATTACAAAAATGACAAGCTGTAGAGGAGTCATAAAAGCTGAGGTTCAGAACATGCAAAATGCCTGCATTTAGTTCCTGAGTAGCTGTCATTTTCACAGTTCTAGTCTGCCTTCTACCACACACTTCTGTTTTCTTTCAGACAAGATCTGTTATTCTGCAGACACTCATGCAGGGAGGTAATTTAACAGGGACATAGAATTATTATCATGATGAAGCATTTACAGACAGGACTATGGACACCTCTTACCTTGTATTGATCAATCACATCTGTGATTGATGAGACAGAAACAGTCTCAATCTAGCTTGTTGCCTCCAGCTACATACCCTGTTTCACTGTCCGCCCCCAAAGTAGACAGGAGTGTGCACTAAAACTGAACTGTGTCAGCAGAAGAGAGAAAATCACCTTCACAAGGAGATTCAGCTGAACTGTGCAACAGGGCTGATCAGGGGTGGTCAAATGTTTAAATGGGAAACCTATTCTTTGGGGAAGGTTTGTTTTTTGTATACGTTTGTGTGAGCATGTTATGAGGACAAGCTAATCAATAGCCAGATAAACACGAAATATTAGATGAATAAGGAATCATAAATGATTCCTCAGAAATGCATAAATAAAGTCAAATAATAATAATAATTTACTTTGGAAATCACAAAAATCAAACATTTACTCTTCAAACAGCTTCAGAGGCAGCTGAAAGGATGAGGCTGTCAGAACTAAACAATAACTGAAGTTCTACCTGGGCTTTCATTAAAAGCTAACAAAACAATAGCCTATTTGCAGAAAAAGAGACTCCAATTTTCATCGTTCTTTATAAAAAAATCACATTACAGAATATTCAAGGCTGAGTTGCTAAACCATTTACATAAAAATGTATAACAGTCCCAAGTTGGTAAACATATGATTTCTGAAACACAAATTGTAGGTCTGTAAGAATTTAGTAATGCTAAAAAATAAATTTATTACAATACTACTCTTTCCTTTTTCTTTCTTTCTTTAAGAAGTATGAAATAGTCTAGAAATAAAAATGCTTGTTTTGAGATTCCATAGTGCTTTGTCTCACTAATAATTTATTTTATTAAGTACCATATGAAAACATAGATTACTAGAAGCATGTTTTCAGATATAGGTTGAAAGAAGTTGGGCATTAAATCTGTTCTGTCTGATTAGACACTCTGAAAATTACTAAATTAATATCTTCCATCAGTGATAAAGCAAACAATAGCTCAAAAAATATTTAATTTTCTCGTCCATTCCTGAATATAGAACAGTAGATTGTGATAAAGTATTGTATCTTCACAGACTTCATTTACAAAATTGAATTTCACCCAGAAGGGTGAAAGGGATTTGAAAGTTAATTCTGCTGACATGTTTACATCATAATCGTCAGGAAAATAATATGGCAAATGTCAGTCAGCGACTCCTTTTCTGATCACACACGGTCTCCCACTCCCAAATAATCTCCTCCTCTATTATGGTTAGGAATCATTAACAGGAAGGGAAAAACAAGTATTTGTAAACAAAATTGGAAAGAATTTAGGTAATTTGGTTTGTGTGGCTAGATTTTATATTCATAGAGAGTCCATTGAAATGGGAAGGCTTAACACAGGTATAAAGTGTGTTCTTTAAGGCATAAAGAAAAAAACAGAGTACAGTAATTATCATTTACTCATTTTGCTATTTCCACAACACAGGAAAATATGTATTTCTTTTCTACTTTTGAAGAAACAACTGTAAATCAGAAAATTTTGCTTCAATTATGTTAAAAAAAAACCCTATTTCAGTGATTAAAGAGAAATCATTTGTAAATTCTCACATTGAAAAAACAGATGATTGTACACAAAAAGTTTCAACTTAGAAGAAATAGAATCAAAATTGATTATGTTAAAAAAAAATGTATTAAGGGAACAGGGAAGAGGAAGAAATGGAAAAGAAACAAAAGCAGCAGTTTTCATGATCTGCTTTAGTAGCTAGAACTGATACTACATGGATAGGATAAATCCCTCTCTAAGCTCAGCACATTGATGTAAAACCCGCCATTGAATGTACAGACTGTATAAATCATCAGATTTTCCTAAGAGAATTCATTCCAAATGTTAGTGTAGTATCTGCATAGGGCAGTTGTGCAGGGACTTTGTGTCTGCTGCAGCAATACTCCTGCAAAACCTGTCCTTTGGAAGGCACGCTGAAATCGAGAAAGTTTTACTATAGCCTTTTGCTGCATAAATTAGTAACAAACTACAGCAATAAGATCATGTTACAGTAAATTGTATCATCCATTACTTAATATTGTTTTTAATTTTCAAGATAATTTCATTGCTGAATTACTCCACAACAGATAAATCATTCACGCAAGCCAGCCAGGCTATAGGCTTCAGAAAGCGACATTCAGTCAAGGACAGTAGGTTACTTTTAATTACTGCTGCAAAGACTATGTCAACTTTTTCTAAGAAGAAAAAAAGTTACAGTTTTCTCTCCTATGAACACAGTCCAAATTCTTTTATAATCAAAATGAGTCAGTTATTAATGTTGCCTCTCTCACACATGAATTTTGCAGAAATTAAACATTTTAATCTCAGGCCTAAATTGCAGGGAGGAGACCATGCGTGTGGCAATATAGCTCTTCCTCTTAATACACCAACTACCACTCATTCATTTCACTAGTCACACGTTTTAGCCAAACATACTGAAAGGAGACAATTACCCATCTTTTTCACAAGTACATTTTTTACATTTTTTTTTACAAGTCCAAATTACCAACTTAAACTGTGAAACATCATTTCTAAGAGGAAAGAGAAGCATTGATTCAAGCCCTTCTCTTAAGGATAGCACTGCAGGCACCTGCCATCCACTTTTCAGATTCAGGACCATGTAAATAAATAAAATTTTCAAGTACAATGATCAATAGCTCTATGAAAAAAAAATAGGATATGAAGTAAAAAATGACTGAGGAATGCTTCTAGCAGACTTTAACAATAACAACAACAAAACCTAAAATGCTGAAGCCAAATATCAAATAAAAGCATAATTAGCTCACCAGGAATTCTATATCAACTCATTGTGAGAGGTTGTTGCTACAAAAGAAATGCAGTAATTGTACATTTTGAAAGTAACACAAAAATCTATTTTTCTTTCTTAGTTAAGAGAACTTCACCTCATTTCTCTGAGTTTGCCTGTAATCTTGACCTCTTTGTTAGCTCTTACACATGAAGTATTTAATTAAATTTAGAAGATTTCTGAATTAATTCTTAGGAGAACAACTGGTGGAAGTGATAATTAACTTAGTATTTGTTAATTTCATATCCAGTTCATTAGCACAAGTTATAATTACTGAACTATCTTTTAAATTTCAAAAAGCCTCTCCTAATAAAGACTAGTCTTTCACTTTCTGAAACCAAGTATCTCTGAAGAGAAAACAAAGACAGTTCAGCACTTTATATCCTACTCATTTAAAACAAATTTGCTTTCAAAATAGTATAGGCAAACACATTAAAATACCCAGATTTTCATACAAACCAGTCAAGCACTTGTTAAAACCTATACTGGTGTGCGCAAATACATATTCCATCTTTTGCCTAGTGCTTTGAAAAGCTAGCAATAACCACCTATGTTATGGGTGCTCAAATCAGTTTTGACTACTTGCTATAATAAGAGTCTAGGACAGTTGTAATTTTCTTGACCAGAATGTAATGAAATTACTTTTATCCTTTTAGTCATTTTTACAGAAATTCATCTGAAATTTCTTTTTTTTTTTTTCTTGGCATTTCAGATGTATTTTGAACCCAAGGCAAAGTTTTTTTATATCCATGTCTTAATAGTTAACAGATGTACTTAAATCTATCCTTGGCTGAGAAATAATTTCAGTCTTGACAGTCAAAAATGAGATCTATATGGTATTCTAACCACCTGCCCACCAGCAAGAAAAATCTGCTTTTTTAGGATGTGGTACCAGTGCCAAAGAAAGAAACTTGGCTCAGCTCAGTTGGATGAGGAATGATTGCCTTCTTTTTGATTTGACCTTGAGAAATCAGAAGGTCTTAGCAATCTCCATACCTTTAGGTGCCATCAGGGAACACTGTAGATAATTTCCTCTGCTTGCATTGGAGATAATAAACATACCCAAACCCTTTTGTAAAAATAAACAAATAAATAAATAAAAAGGTAATCTATATAATGCTGAACAGTAACTTTTTCCAAACAACATAAATTGCTGCACATGGAATTTTTTCGCATGTATCCATCTTCTTCAACTTCACAGAAAGAAAAACTAATAAGATATTCAATTTCAGGTAACACCCAGATCCCAAGGTACAAGCCTTATTGTAATGTATCATGTAAATTATATTGGTATCACCACAGGGAATTTTCCACATGACACTAAACACTTTCCAGCCCCTAAGAAATCTCCTTTTCGCTTCCAACACACATACAGCTATCGGTGGCTTATTACTTTAACCCTTCCCTTACATTTACTACATGCCTTTGACCACAAGCTGTTATTTAATGAGCTGCCTTTAGAAGATAAAGTTATGTATGTGAGCCAAGTAAGTGTGTTTGTTTTAAGGTCAGGTAACCAGACTATGCATGGGAGTGTGTTTATAGGGTAGGGAATATTCTCTGGTTGCCTGTAGCTACTAACTTTTGCCTCAGAGCTGAAATGTGTTTTCCTTAAAAGCTGCAGATCAATCCATTATTGAAAGAGGTCTGAGCAGAAAACACCCATCCAAGCTGGAGGAGAAGTGCTGGAGGAGATGCATGCTTGGGATACTGCTTCTAGCATATTGCCAGATCTGATTTTTTTAAGAGGGGAATTCCCAAATGACAGAATTTGAAACAAGAGACTACAATTTGAGGAGATCAGGAGCAGCTGTTAAGGAGGCAAAGGTTTCCTTCACCCATACTTGAGCAAATTTTTGAGTGTCTAAACCTTCAAGGTTTCACCTTGTGAAAAACCTATTTTCAAAAAGCTATTTTGAAGATTCATGGAAAATAAAGACATTCAGAACAGAAGGACAATTAAAAAAAAAAAAAAAAAGAAAGAAAGAAAAAAGAAAAAAGAAGGCTTTGTAACAAACTAAGCAAGTATGATGCTGAACATCAGATGGTGTCTATTCCCAGCTAAAGCCTTCTTACCAAATCAATGTCACAGCCCAGTTTTACTGCATGGTTGCAGTTTTTTAAGCCTCAGTGATGGTGACAGCAGGTATCTTTAGAAATCTGATCTGGAAGGCAGGGCAGATATTTGTAGCTCTCTTTTATTGATTAGATATTTTCTCTTGAAGTACGCCATTCTAAGCAAAATAATTATTTAGCCATTACTTGCTTCACCAGCTTCTTCAAAATAGCAGTTAATCATTTTTAAATACACAGTATTCAGAAAATTACTGAATTCAACTTAAAAAGCAGTCTAATTGGATACTAATACTTACAGTTTTTGCCAATTACTTGCTGTGTGAAAAATAGCTAAATTTTCAAATGCATGCCTCTTGTATTGCTTCAGGTATCTTCTAAAGTATATTTCTATCAAATGGCTATAGCACATCTAGGTACACAAACACAACTGATAATGGGAAGACAGTCTAAGGCAGTCAATTACAGCAAAGAATTTTGAAACTACAAGAAATGTTAAAAA
>VXAV01011883.1:115135-139570 GCA_013399715.1 Alectura lathami
AAAAAAAAAAGTATTACTAATGAAGCATGAAGCTGTCATTTAAATGGGCTAGTGGAACACATATCTCATTTTCACTGGGGCTTTCTTTATATCATGTTGGCAGAGCAATGAGAACTGGGAATATTATTTCTAAGGCCAGGAGATACCAATGTGATGACTCAGTTTGAAGTCTAGATTAGTACAACCCTTAGAATTTCAGACAGTAATTCATGCAGTGACTATTGAGTAAATAACTCACTACTAATTGATATCTTAAATGAATTTAGAATTTCCATTATTGTATGTCAAGATGTCTTTTATAAATTATACTTCCACTCTAAAATATTTGATATTTTTATTATGTACTATAATTAGTACATATTGCTAACATCACAGATATATGATTTGACGCAAAGAGCTTTATCTGAGTAAACATATGAGCCTAAATACACGTAACTGCATCATATATACATTGAAATAAGATTGTCTTTCCAAGCTATATCACTTTAATTTCTGATGTCTGACCTTATGCATTATTTCCCAGTGAACTCCTCTGCTGCCTTTAACACCCGTTTGACTATTATCAATGTTACGCTGGTAATCTCACTTTTTCTTGAGGCACAAGAATTCCTATCATAAAACTACTACCCAATTAAACAATAGCAAAGAGACTTAGCATGTTTGTCTGAATACCAACTAGCTATAGAAACAAAAGTTGAATTATAAAAACTTGAAAATGCTTTACACAATGTCAATGATAGTTTGTTTAACAATATTTTTAAGTTCACAGTATTTACAGTTAATCAAGCCCAGTCAACATTGTTTTATTTAAATTTGTTTCATTCCTCAGCATATTGTATCATTGTTATAATCATTTTTGCACAAAGTACTGCAAATAATACAGGTGTATATGTAATATTGCTATCCATAACAAGAACAGATTTTTTCTTTTGTACAATAACCACTCTTTTATAATTTATAAATATAACACAAATGAAATTATGCCACCGATATTAAACGATTTTCTATAAAAGCTCTTCTGCTTACTCTACCAATCTAGTGAAATATATGTATGTGACACTATTCTCCATGTTCATCAAAAAATATATAAAAATTGAAAGGACAAAGAACAAGACAGCTCAACCAATAGAGATTTTAGCTTCCTTTCAAGTTTGCTTGGTACACCTCAATTGTACCAGAGAAGGCACTGTAACAGAGGAGAGATCAGAATTAACTGCAAGACAAAAAAAAACATAAGAAGGAGTTGCTTAGGAAAATCACAGAATTTACGGGATCATTGCTATGTGCAAAGGTATCCTTGACAGAAGAGTTTCCCAGCAAAAGATGGTAATCATACCTCTGAATCCCAATATATTTGATCAAATCAGATCAAAGATCTAAAATGCAAATAGGAGGAATCATTGCCTCTTTCTTAATACCACATAATTTCCCAGAAAATTGCTCAGATTTCCGTTCACAGCTAATTCCAGTATAATTCATTTTTCTATTCTGTTCCAACAACCAATGCCATGGGATCTGGATTTTAAAGAAATATTTTCCCTTCAAGTAAATTTTTTTGCTTGTTTGCAGTCAGTTTTTATGATTCTTCTCACCCTTATTTTGCCTTTCTGTATTTTTGTTAACTCATCCCACTTTCCTTTGGAAATCACTTAAAAAAGCAGTGCAGATCACCACGCACACAGCACTTAGTGGCACGGGAATCTCTGTTCATGAGAGCTGTCCTTACATAGGAAACATTATTGCTTATTCCCACAAATCTCATTTTGCTCCCACTATTGAGAACAATCAACTAACAGTTGCTGCCCTCCCGTTATGACTTTTTGCCTGTTTTCCTGTATGGTGTGACTTCATTCGCTGGTCTTTTACACCATTCCCGTCATATTTTGTGTCGCCTTCTATTCATAGTTTATCTTTCATCTCTTCTAGTGCTAACAGCATTCTCACTTTATGATGGTACAGCAACACTCCTCAACTCTCCTCAAGCATTTTAAGAAATGCAATTTTGGTGAAATTTTTATGAAATTATGGATGATTTCTGCTGACCTGTAATGACACATATAAATGCAGAATCTTGTCATTTTTTTTTTAATCCAAGTTTATTAAACTTATAGCGAAAGATTGTTGAGGTGATATTGCTTCAAGGAACATATATATTTTGATGTCCACACGTAACTTCCATTACTGTCTCCAACTGTACTGAGAGTATTTGAATTTAAAATAAGGATTAGAAAATTCTAAATTTGATATCAATACATACTGTGCAGTTTGTTTGACATTAGGTTGAACAAACATACCTAAAAAAACCTGCATGTACTATATGTATTTGAAAATAATTTTTCCTACATATGTTCACACAAGTCTATTACTCACATTCAAGATAGAGAAACTACATTCTTTTGCTCAGTGCATTCTCTTAAGCAGAAGAACCATCATTATTTTCAGGGTGAATTAAAATAAACCAGCAATTCCTTTCTTGAAGAAAGAGGAACATTGTATGGCTAACCAGCTTACTGACACAGCAAAATGAAACATACCACATCCCATTCTTCTCTTCTATAATCTTTCACTTACGAGTCTGATTCCAACTGCCAACACTACGCCCTTTCAAGTTAAGATTATGAAAATTATTCAGTTTGCTTTTTTGATGGAAGTCCCATTAACCAAATGAGTGTATTTATCATTATCTGCTCACATTTCTCTACTGTTATATTGAGAACTAACATGAGGTTTTTAATAATATCATTAAAAGCTATTAACAATACAATATCATATATTAGACGAGAGTCAATTTTTAAATTCATTATCATTAGCCGCATAATTTTACCAAGGTAAAAACTTAATAGTTATTGTAGATCATCTAAGTAAAATTAGAAACCCTACCATCATTGTCAGTTTGGAAATTTTATACCTGCAAGACACAAGATAAATAGAAGCCCAAAAATACTGATACCAAGATGTTTAATTCTTATAGTCCACTCCTCTTTTTATTAATATTGAATCAGCTGGGAAAACTGCTGGGTAAAATTTTAGCTTTAGACAGGCCTTAAGGAATTGAAGACAGTTTTTTTGAAATAAGAAGTTAAAACTTACAGTACTGTAAACAAGATCAAGATTGCACCTCATTTATACCTAATGGTTTGGGCTTAATGACCCTCTACAGCAATGCCTTTTTCCTCCTAAGGTAATACATGTGTAAATTTTCTTTTCAGTTATACATAAGAAAACCTAAGAAAAGAGAGGATCCAACTTTTTTTGATGTTAAAAAACATGGAACTTAAAAGTCAACTCAACAGTTAACCTCCAGTCTATAGAATCTGCAGTTGTTAAATAAAGTTCTCTATAAAATTCTTTTTGCTTAAACTCACTTTTTTTCTCCTCAGCAGTTTACCTGCCATTTCTTTTGCCAAGGGAGAGGTTGAAGCCAGCCCTTCAATTACTTACCCTGTGTGTTTCTCATCCCCAGGTTGGGCACCACCAAGCACCAGCCTCCCAGCAAATGTGCTTTGTGCATTTTCATGTGAGAGGAGGATGGAAGGACAGGAAAGAAATCTGAAAATTCTTTGTATGCTAGAGGGCAAATTCAGGACTTCTGTCACTACAGAGAATCCTGTTGGCCTGTTCCTCTTCTGAGGAAATGTTGAATGGAGAGACCTTGCGCTTTTTTTTTTTTTTTCCCAGAAAGAGTTGAAAGAGGCAGTCACAGCCTCTTCATCATTGCTAGAAGTTAATGGGTGAAAGGTTAAACCTCTTATATCCTGGTTTCTGGATCCTCCTTAGCTTAAGGCAGGTTGATTCCCAAGTATTAGGCAGAGAGGAAAGGATGAAGGGAAGTGTCAAACCCAGCTTTTGAGGCCAGATCAGGGAAAATCATCCAGTCAAGGAGAAAAAGACCTGTTTGTACAGAGCTGGCACTCCAGACACCTGATGTAGGTAACAAGGGTATCTTGGTTTTGTGACAAGATATCACTGCATTAAGATACAGACAAATCCTTCTGGGTGATTATAAATGTTTCGTCTTCCCAGGAAGGATGTGCTAGCAAGTGGACTAGAATCAGCTTTTTTTTGTTTGTTTGTTTTCTCGCTTGCTGTATCTCTTTTAATTAAATTTAAACCAGCTTTGCCAGTCCACAGCTCAGCTCACGGAGGAAGGAAAGGACATGGAGTCACCATGAACTTGCTTGGTGATTATGGCACACTAGAGCAATAAGGAGGGGTCTTGAACTCTCCTTGGACTTTACAAGCTGCCATTGTGCTCTTGACCACTTCTATTTTGGTGCCTAGGCTACCTGTCACTTCTGTCCATGTGTAGGTGCCTGTTAAGAAGCAGCAGACCTCATTCTGGGACAGAAGCGGGAGAGGCTGCAGGAAGCCTGCAGTTAGCTGAAATTCAGGTGGCCTGGATTTTACTGACCCCGTGGAGCCTGAAACAGGGCACTGTGCTAAACAAATAAAGTACTGTTGAAGCACTGTCAATACAGTAACAGTCCATGCAGTCTAATCAGTTCTACCAAGAATGAAAGCATACTTTGCTCAGTGATCCAAAGGGCCATTCAAAATATTTTTTTATTGCTGTCTTCTCTGCAGACTGCAATAACTTACAACTGAGAAAAAATGAAGACTATGACTGTGTAGAGCTCAGTTAGTAAAGAGATTCTGCAGAGTCCTTCATGCCAAAATGGCATTTGCAACTGCTGAAAGAAACTTTAACATATCACATAGAACAATACTCCATTTTTGTTTTTTGAACCTTACAAGATCAACTGGTGAATCGCTGGCTCAATTAAAGTCAAATTCTTGTAGACCTATGACTGCTAAAAGAATCTAGCAATATCTCCCTCATTCCAAATGTACAAAATAATTTCCCACCCACACACCTCTCATACAGAAGCTAATTGCTGTATCTTCTTCATTGCTTAGCACTAACTAAAGGCATTAAAATTTCCTAATCTGCCCCAGGCAGCACATACAAAATATGGAAACTTAATTTAATAAGTGCTTTCAAGATGTGTTTTTTTATTTATGGTAACTGGAAAATTGTTATTCTCTGTGCAATGGAAGCCTGAAACTTTACATGTTTCCTTCTGTTAAAGATTGATAGAAAATATATGAAAAGATGTCGTTTATTGCTTTTCCTTTAAAAGTGCATTTTTATTTTTAAAGGAGACTGCTATCAAACAGATCATTGAGAAGCTGGTAGGTAAGCCATAAAAAAAATTAACTGCATTAATAAATAAATGTATTTTTCAATTGTATGAGTTATGATTTTGTGTTTTAAAACTCTCAAATGTTTCATTTTTTATCTCAATTACATAGGAAATCTTATTGAATAGTAATAACGATGTGTTAGAAATCAGATACTTTCTGCAGAGAAAAATCTGAAATAATTGATGTAAATTCAAGGAAATAGAGTTACACAGTCAGAACAAACAAATATAATGCCACACATCATAATCTGGGAAATGTAATGGAAAACTAGGAACAATATGAAATTGTAAATGTCATTCATTACAAGCTTTCCTGAAATTTCAAAACAAATAAATGAAATAGATAAATAAGTGGGCTAAATACAAGAAGGAATTGGTTGAGTTTGGTTCTTTATTTGTTTCCCCCAATCTTTGTCTCCTTCAACAACAGCTGTTGTCATAAAAGCTTGATTTGGTTTTAGATGCACCTGTTCTTAATCGCAAAAGATTCCTCCTAAAACGTACAGAACAAACAGGTTTCAAATGGCTTCTGTTAACAGATAGGAGCATACAGGGAGAAACATATTAGACTCCAGAGAACTGACGCTTTTGAACTGGTGACGTCATTTCATATTTAGCTTTGAAATCAGTTGTGCAAGACTTCATTCTTTGAGGTTTGCCTATCTCATATAGATGAAATGAAATTCAACCTTGGTTTTATATAACAACATTATTTCAAACTGTACTTAAATTTATGGAAAGCTAAAACACTCTGTAATGCAATCCACAATTTCCAATAAATATCTTTGAAAAGAAATTTCCAGATGTTATTGTTTTCTAGCATTATCAGTGTTTAACATAGTACAAATTACCACTGAATGTCTTGAACCATTGTGAAAGTAGTGCAAATCAATATGCAAATAAATAAATATAATAAAACAGTTGTGATATAGACTTCTCTGAAGGAAAATTTAAATAATAAACTAAATAAAGTAAATAAACTTTCAAAAGACACGATATGTCACTTTCAGGAGCCCTAATAATGGGGCACTTTTCAAAAGTAGGATTATGGTTTGTTAAGTATCTCAGCTGTTTTTTTTTCCGTATAGCCCTATAAAATCATGTGACTGGAGAGAAGTCTAGTTTTTCTTTTTATTGGGAAATGCCCAATGGAAGTTATAGATGTCTTTTATAAAATATTAACAGTGTTTAATGGCTTCTCCATTGCAGCTACATTAACTGAATTCTAAAAAAATATCCTGAATTTTATGCTAAGAGAATATTGAAGTAACCAGAGGTGCGTTATTGCCTGTCCAAACTAAACATGAGTTGATGATGTAATATTGTTGCAGAACTAAATAGTGTAAAGCAACGCATTTAATTCTCATTCACTGGTTACATCTATCCTGTCTTCAGCTCACCATGACCATGCCATCTGTCCTGGAGTGTGCCTCCTGACACCCAATGGTGTCTCAGGTTCTTGATGAGCTTGCCCACTGAGCATATGGCTGACGAACATTGCTTGCTTGCACATCTTACTTGCCTCTGGGTAAGGAGCCTGCAAATCTGCCAAGCTCTCCCCACTGTCACATGTCAATAAGCCAAAGTCAGATAACAGTAATCTGGATCCTAGTATGCCCACCTTGCTCACAGTGCATGCATGGGTCCACCTGGGGAGCAGTGAGGCATCCATCACATACTCTCTCCCTTTTGTCCCCAAACATCAGTGCACTGTCATACCCCAGGTAATTTTGGTCTAGAATAAAAACTTATGACCTTCCACAAATGGATGTCTCAAAGGGTCCATATACTTAAGAATTATCCAAACTGAATTCAAACTGTGTCTATTTTGTTCAAAATTTCCAACAAGGAAAGGTGGATAAAAGTTTTGTTTGAAATGAAAGTCTACAGATTTATTTGCACTTGATACACAGATTGCTCCAAACAGACCTTTGAAATAATTTCAAATAGTAGACACATAAATTACTGAATAAAAGGACAGAAATAATACCAGTAATTTTACTTTTCAGTTTTAAAAAAGAGGAATCTCTAAATATTTTTTATAACTAAAGTCACAGGTGCCTAATTCCATGATTTCTTCGCAATTCTAATTAAATCCATTAATTAGATGGTGTTTGTACCTTCATGCCTGACAGTTAATACAAACAAAAAATGTAGAGATCATAGCACACAACAGCTGGTTTTAATTTCTAGCCAAACATCTAAATATTAATGCAAGTTTCAGGTACTTCCTCCTCTTTTTAATCTTACCTGAAACAGAAGAGAAATGATAGAAGGAAAACCATCACTTGTTCATATTTCAAAATATTATAATTTAAGTACATGTGTGTGAATGAACATGTGTACACATACAAGTTTATTGAGGGCCAACATAGCCACCTCGAGCTACCCCTGTTCTAGATAATTTTTCTGATATTTCCTTCCACCAAAGAAAACAAAATCCTTCTTTGCCCCTGCAATCCTGTAAAGCACTTAATAAGAGAGTAATCAGCCAGTAACTGGTGATTTTTTTTTCCCTTACAACAACTGCATGATTATTTTAAGGGGAAAAAAAAAAAAAAATGATAAGCAAGTATGAAACAAATATTCAAGGTTTTTAATTTTTTTTTTTTTTTAAGGCAACACTTCTAGGAGGTTTCTGGAAAGAATTATCACTGCTGAAATAAATTATAATGTGCAGTAAACATTTTGGACTCTTTTCTTGATCCTGGATTAATATCTACACATAGATATGAATATTTCTTGTTGTTTAAGTGTAAGATAACATTACAGCATCTCCAAAAGCATATTCACCTTTAATCTTTTATTAAGCGCATAAGAGATGAGTTTGTTCTGGGTCTTAGCAGCAATCCATCTAGCCTTATATTCTGTCTTCAAAGAAATGTAAAATTAATGCCAGGACACACAGGAAAAGCATGTTAGCCTGGCCACTCCCCATGAGCTGCTCTCTCAGTGTCAATATTTACTGCATCAGAGATGTTTGATCCTACATTGTCATCTACTTCTTTTAATATCCCTTATCGATCTGTTATCCATTAATTTGCCTAACCCCCTTCTGAACCTGCTAATACTCTGCCTGCACAGTCTCCCAGGACATCAAATTCCAGAAGTTCACTGTCTAAGTATTCTCTTTTATCTGCTATAAACCAATTTCCTACCAGTCTTGTGAAGTGCCTCTAGATTCTATATGGTGGGAATTGCTGAACAATTCAGCTAATTTCACTTTTAATTTGGTAAACCTTAAGTATTTCTCCCCTCAGCCTCTGCGAACTGAAGATTCAATTACCCATGTCAGGCAACTGCTCCTCAACATCATTTTAGTTGTTTTTCTCTTTAACCTCTCTATATCCATCTTTAAAATCATGTCCCAAGACACAAGAATTAACAGTATTCTTTGGTGGCTTTATACTCCTACTCTGTCAAGGCAGATCTACGCTGATGTTTTTGTTAGTTGTTCAGCTGTAGTGGAAAGCTAATAAACAGAAATGCTTAACTTAGGAGAAGTTTGCTGATCGCCACGAGTCCATCTTTAAACATTTTTTTCTGAAAGAGCTCAATTACATGCGCTCCAGTATTGGACGACAGGAAAGAAGAGCCTAAAAGATTTAGAAAGTTGATCTTTGCTCTTAGGAGTAGACATTAATAATAGTTTCCTTTTTTCCTCACAATACTGGAATTCCTTATTGCCTTGTTAAGAGGAAAACCCTGCAAATCAGTAAAAAATTCAGATCCTCAAAGAAATAATCTGAATCACTTACAAAAGGAAAGCACATGTCCTCATTAACATTTCCAATGCATTCAGTAACCTCACAGCACTGAGTCAATTGATGTCTCATTAAAACAGCATTTTTCCCCCATTCTTCTTCTCCCCAAGTATGTTTTTCCATTTAAAGCAATGAAGCCAAGAAAATGTTCATTCAATATTAATTCTTGAAAAAGCCTTCAGAATTACTCTTTGATCATTTTTCATATCAATAGAGAACCTAATCCTCTGTCTGGTCACAGCAGCAACTTGCTTGTCACTTACTTATATGTTAGCAGGAACACTTTATTGCATTGTATCATTAGGAAATACTTCTTTTTCGGTCTGCAAAGTGCTACACAGGAAGCATTTCTGATTTTGCTTTTCATAATCTTGCTGTATGGAAGTAGGAAAAAAAATTAGAGATATTTTTGTATTAACAACAGAGAATCCCAGCTTGGTTGCATATCTAGAAAGAAAAGTACTATCAGCATGATCAGATGGTTCTGAAGAAGTGAGACTACAATGACAAGAAGCCACAGAAAAAGCTTCTGACCATAAGAGGCTGAGACAGAGACAAAACTCCAAATTCTTATGTAAAAATCAAAGGAAAAGAAAAAAAAATAAAAAAGAAAACTAAAACTAAAAGTTACACTGTGTTTCTAATTGTGATGGACAGAAATAATGTATAATTTATGAACAAAACACAACAAAGTATGTGTTCCCAAACATATTTCGCAATTGTGGATCACAGGCTCTCCCCACTTTTGCAAAGCATAAACAGTCAAGTCATCACCAAAGATGAATCTGACATACACGAAAGAAGACAAAAGGATCAAGTTGGAGCACATGAACATGACTTGTCTATTTTCTTTAAATATACACTAAAAAAACAGATAAAGTGAACATTTATAGGCATGCTACAAAGCAAAAGGATAAAGAATAAGACTCAGTCTTACAGTTTGTATAATTAATCTATTCAAACTTAATAAATTTCAGTTTTATATTTTTAATATCAGATTCCATAAGTTCGTGACTCAACCCAGTGGAAATTATTTTCATGTCCCCACAGAGTGTCTGCGGTTTCAGTTGCCTTCCCTTCTGCGTGAAACAGCGATCTTTCACCACACTGAGAGGAGAAATTTAGCCAGGACAGATGCTGTCCCAGGCCATCTCAAATACTCCACACGGTGATCCAGCCCTGCCTAACTCAGATTCAAACCACAGCCTCCTGCTCCGTCATAGTCCTTGGGATAAGTCTTTCTAGTTTGGATGAGAATTTGCATCCTCAGAATGAGTAACATCCGTAACTAAACTTTTACCAAAATCAGTATACCTTTTTAACAGCAAATCACACAAACTGCATTTTTTGATTAAACATTGGACATTGCCCTCCTCTTCATTGCCCAGGAAGAGATACATCATGGCCACTGGGAATGTGTCTGCAGTAAGGACAAAGCACTGGCATACACCAGAGGAGCAACCAAGGGCATGCATCAGCTGCTGGAGGACAGGGCTGGGATGGGGAGACTCCTGTCCCACCTGTCACTTAGAGCTGCAAGGCGAGGGTAGACCAGGCAGCCAACCTTCCCTGCTCTCCTTTCAGAAGAGCTGCTCCAGCACAACTCCCCATCAGTCATAATCTGTCACTTCCCTGGAGCATTAAGACTGTAATTAATTCCTCATGCCTAGCTATGCAAGGAAGTAGCACTATATAATCCCCTGTGAGGAGTTCTCCCTGTCATAGCAGAGCATCTTTGCAAGAGAAGGTGAAATAATCTGACAGACATGTGACAGCTCAAAAAAACTGTAAATATTTGCTTCCAAGCAAAAAGATGCACACGTGAATTTCTTTACAGGATGGCTGTAGAGCTCAGTTTTATGGTACAAGCCTCTGAGAGAGAGAAAATAGGGAAGCATTGCACAGGACAGTGAAACAGAGTGGCAGTAAGGGGATTGCCAACTTTTCTTCCCCTTCAAAGGATCAGTTTGTGTCTATTTTAGGAGAGGGACACTCAGGCTTGGTTATCTCCTACAGGGAAAAAGACATCATCTGCTTTTCTCCTGTAGGGCAAACCCCCTTCATTCCTCAGCTTCCCACTGGATGAGCTGCAACCAGCACCTGCTGTGGGAATCCAGTACAGATGCCGTCTCTGAGATAAACCTCAGAGCTACAAAGTTCCCTGCCACATTGCTGTGGGAATACTACAGCACTTGACATAGTGACATAAAGTAAATTATTAGCAACATCAAAAGCATCTAACGGAGTTGCTGGGGGGAAGGAAAGGGGCAGGTTTTCTGCCCAAGCCTTTTGCACTCTAAGTGCAGAGGGACTTCCCAGTTATACCAACAGGTACTGGGAAACGCGGAAATAAAACAGAGGAGTTCCACAGCAGTCAAAACAATCATTTTTATTTCAGACTTCCATTGTTTTTTAGGAATTGTCTAATTCTATTTTTTTTGTCTCCCTGTAGGCTTTTATATTTTCCTTTCATATACTTCTCCCCTTCACCTATGCTTCTAAAAGCTAATAAATGCTTGACCTATTCCACAACGTATTTTGGGTTTCTCAACAACATTAAGAAATTCTTCTAGAGACAGAATGCACCTCATAAGTGGAATCAGTCCAATAAATTCGTAATGCAATGAGATAGAATGAACAACAAAACCTCAAGCCCTGTTGCACTGTGATACAGCACTTCTACAGAGCTACACACTTCAGCTCCACAGCATCTCTTCTCTCTTCATATGATGTCATTTACTCACTACAGCCAGCAAATGATTCCCTCTATGCTGCACAGCTGCAGCTGCTCCGTACATGGGGTAGCAAAGATTTGCTTTGTGAAAAGCACATTAAAGCATGTTCTTTATCTGCAAGCTCCTCTGTCAACACAGCTCTCTGTTGCCATGCATACCTGCTTCCCCAAAATTACAGACTTGCAGTAAGAAATATAGTGGCTCCAAGAGGACATTGGCCCTCTAAAAATCAGGTTATAAACCATAAAAATGGTAAGAGCATTGGATTTTTCAGGGTGAAGATATTATGAAGATGCAATACATATATTTTTTTCAGGCAAGAAGGCACAACTCCCAACTTCCTTGATATTTCCATAGTCAGAGAACATTAGGAAATAACACATACACAATGCATACATGATACACGTACCATAAGTAGATGTAAAGTGCAAAGAAATGGATGGTGGTTTTTGAGTACAGTGAAAAAAAAAAAAAAATTGAAAACACTATTAGAAGACTGAAATGGGTAGTTCATGTCATAACCATCAATGTTTCCTGGGTACACAGAATTACCTTTATTATTAGCATTCATTACCACAACTATATCACATAAAAAGGGAAGTACATATAAAAACATATAAGAAAGACAGACAGCAGCCAAAAAATATCAATACTTCAGAATGAAATTTCTAGCTCTAGATTATGTGTTAGAAATGTGATATTTTATAGGCTGCTGAGTAATATGAATGGACAAATACATAATATTCTGATGCACAGAACGTATACAGTTGATACTTAGATGATACATAGGATACGATTACAATTCTTAATTTTCTGTAGATTTCCAAGAGACTGAGTTTCCTTAATATAACAAATCACATCAGCCTCATATTTAATTTAAGGCATTTATGGCACTTACGAAACTCAACACTCAGTCTGTGAGTCTGACTGCTGTAGGTTTGGAAGATGGATGACATAAAAGTCTTCAATCCCTACTGAGGGAATACAACATATGGAATGAGGAGTACACATTGCTTTAGCTTTCAAAAAAATAGGTACTAGAACAGGATAATAATTTGCTTCATAACACCCAGGAAGAGAACTGCTTAACTTCATTCCTTACAAGCAAGCAAGCAAACTAACAAAGAACTATGCTTTGTGGCATACTGTTGCAACTGACAGGAGTCCCAGTAACAAGGTTTATTACAGCCATCTCTTTTATGAATAAACCTGAGATTGAAGAAAACTGAATTAATTGCAAAATTTTTAGTAAATGACAATGTTTCGTGCACATTTCTGGAAATTCAGAAAAAGGTTTCCTCAGAATTTAGTTGGACCTCCTAACTTACTAGAAGCAGGAGTGGCAGAGCTAAAGTAGAATTTTTCATTAGCTCTTGTGTTTCTTCTGCACAGACAATCCTTCACTAAGAAGCCGTCAGGCAAATATTTGACTAGTCCAATTATTAATAGCTAATATATCTTCCATAAGAAAACCTTAATAAAGGTCTGATTTTCATATTTCATGGCCTCTCATATCAGCCTTATATTTTATGCCTGTTTGATGCATATTATTAATCAAAGGATTATAAGAGAGAAATTATAGTAAAAGATACAAAGATAAACTGAAGAAATGCCAAGCGTATAAACAGGTCATTCACCTGTTCAACTAGATAGCATATTTATTCTCAGTATTGCCATTTCATGCAAATCAGTGTGCAAACATGAAGTCAATATCTTTACAGCAAAGGGCTCAAATCTTGCACAATAATATAATTTCCTTGCAAAGCTGGATGGCTCAGAGCAGATAATTTTCTCATTTCTGAATTAAAAGGTTTCATATTTCTCCTGATTTTACAAATTGCTCCATCCCTGGATGAGTTCTAGCCCAGGCTGAATGGGACTTAGAGCAACATGATCTAGTGGGAGGTGTCCCTGCCCATGGCAGGAGGGTTGGAACTAGATGGTCTTTAAGGTCCCTTCCAACCCAAGCCATTCTCTGATTCTGTGATTCGATGAATTAAATTGGGTACACCGTCTGGTCAGAGCTGGATAGTTAGAAAATATTATTAGATACCTTGTTCTCAAACAAATCACCACCATGAGATGTGCTTTTATCAAAAGTCTCATCAGCTACCAAACAGTGATGAAGCATAATCCTGAAAACATTTTTCAGATACAGTGTTATCTTGAGGGCACCAATGACCGTGGGATATGGCATATAGAATGTAAACAAGATATTGATTACTGGAGCTGAAGCAAAATGTTTAAAAAATACTTCAAAATTGAAAAGGAAGAAAGAAATTTAAAGTTACAGATCTCATCGCACCTTCTTCTTGTACTTTATATAGTGAATACTGTTTGCTTATATGCTTTTAAAAACCTGACACCTTATCAGAAATGTGCAATGTGGAATAGTTATTGTTGCTATGGGAACTATAAGATTAAACTTTCTGATTTATGTACATACATTATCAGATATAGTGCTGCTTTCGTGTAATATTTGGTAATAAATTTCCTCTTTCCCCACCAGTCTTCTACAGACTGCTTCCTCACAAAAGATACGTTGCCCTCCCTGGGTGAACTCCTGCCTCTTTGGAAGTCAACAGGAGTTCTACTGTTAGCTTCAGCAGAGATCATCATTTCAACCCAGATCTCTGCACCAAACACAGTTGCTTAGAATGTTCCCTGAAGATCTCATTCTGATCTCATGTTGAACAGAAAAGGAGAGCGAGACAGAGATACAGACTGAGAGCATGAGTGCAAGAAAGCCTGTGAAAGCTAGAGAAAGCAAGAGAAAGCTATAGAACAAGAGAAAGCAATAAAACAAGCAGATCTTCTCTTCCATTTCATGTTCATATGCAAATATTTTCTTTCATAATTTTCCCATCATTCAGCTTAACAATATAAATCTAAATTTAATAAATTCAGGACAGTTTTATACCTCAGGAACTACCAGGCCTGGTTTTTGTCAATGACCCATTGTCTGTTCTTCTTCAAGATCAAGTCAGACATTTATTAAGGCTCTAAATAGAAGTTCAGATGTGATTTGATAGCTGGGCATATTTAGAAAGCATTAATGGCAAACATTTTGACATCAAAATTTATGGGCCTGTCTGCTTTACTTTGCCATTTACAGACTCAGACATGGAACTTCTCTGCTTCAATTGAGCATTTTAAAGGACTTAGTCACCTCCCAATTATCTGTGAGTGCTGCACAGAAGGAGAAGCACTTAAGCTTCATGAACGCCTGTTGAGGTCTGATAGAGATGCTGCAGCTAGTCCTGTGCATGTGTTTGTGTATGTGTGTGTATACACATGTTCCTAAATATGTACTCCCCTATGACCTATGAGAATTATGTATACCCTGGCTATCCCAGTCCCAGATAATCCCAACAACAGGCAGTTGACTACACAGTAAGTAAAGAGATAGAGGTCTCAGAATTTGGCAAGATTAAAAACAAACAAACAAACAAACAAAAAAACAGTTTTGTTTTAGCAAGAATGAGTAAGAGTGAGAGTGACCCTCAGAAGAGATGACTATGCAGTCTTCATAGTCACTAAAAGCTCCAGATATTCCTCCCCATCGAAAACTGAAGACTATGTCAATCTCCAAATGTCAGGCTTCTTCGTCATTTGTTTCTTTTTTTATCTCCTATGTCTATTATGTGGAGGAAGATGAATGTTGGAGTTACAGCAATGAATAAATGCAAATGATAAAACTTCTACTCTCTCAGCCTTATCTGAGAAATAGAATTTATTACATACAAAACAGCCTTTCAGTAAACACCCACCTAGGAGACTGATGTGCCTGCCAAGTATACAGAGCACGTTGGTTGGCAAACTCTTTGGTGAACTTGAATAATGGGGCAGTTCTTGGCAAAATATATATTTTTATATTCTTGAAACTCTCAGTGATTTGCATACAGTAAAGGAATAAGAATAAAATTAGAACGATGTTAAGGAATTAAGTTTAAACATGAATTTTATTTTATTCTTCCATAATGTTTGCAACACCTAAAGCTTAAAAAACAAAATGGAGATTAGAAATGCTGAAAAACTAATAAGCAGTGTAGCAAAGACTATAATGAAATTCATTTTTTTACTTTGTATCGCCTGATAATAATACAAATCTTTCAGACTTCAAGCATCTGACATTTCTACATATAACTCACTAACATTTAAACTGCTTGAAAAGAACAAACACATCCAAGGTTCAAAAAGCTGGGAAGACTTCATTTTCTAATGTATGCCATACTTACTGCTATTTCAAAAACTCAGTGTCTGCAGTTTTCTATTGTACACTCAATAAACTGGGCAAACCTAGCTCGAAGCACAATTCCAGCTGACTCATTTGTTAGATCATACCGCTCTTCCTTCTAGATAAACCCAGCTGATGCATTATTAAAATTATTTAAAACTTACTTTTAAATAATAAATACTTTAACTGTTTGGGTTTTTTAACCCAGTTTATGATCCATTGGATTAAGACCCACAGTACAGCTTTCACTAGAAATTAAGCACAATAAAAATAATACTATGCATAATTAGTGTCTGAATTTTGAAAAGTTTTTTACTTTTAGAAAGTCGATGTTTAATTGTTTTAACACCATGTTAGGGATTTATATACAACTGTTAGAAATTCTGCAGATATTCAAACTATTATGTTCGGCATACTACTAGAGTTTTCTCTAAGAAAATGCACTGATGATATCTGTCTCCATTCAAGGTTTTTCAGAATAATGACATCCTCTGAATTTATATTTTGTCTTGGAAAACCAAGGGACAAGTAATGCAGCCTGGCTGCAGATGTATGTCTCTGCAGATACAATTTATTGTACTACAGTCCAACTCATCTTATCACATTGCACAGATATCTCTGATGTTGCAGTACGTCAGTCTCTTTCTCAGACATTATCATACTTAGTATGCCAGCAAATTTTGTAGCAGCTAACTGAAAGGTGAATAGTCTATATTTGGCATATATGAAATATATGTTAACATATTTAATTTTCATTACACCATTGGATTTGACATACATTTGATTTAATCAAAATCCACAATCATTAATATTTTGTAATTCTTTTGGTATTTTGTTACGATTATTTCCTTCATTCTACTAGTATTTTTAGTAGTATCAGTTACTAACCAGAGAATCAAATACTTCCCCAAACCGTTCTCACTACTATTAGACAGAGATTATACTCTATAATACATATTTTAAGTTTAAAATTTTTAAATGCTTATGTAAATATCCTCCCCCCAATACCTTTATTATTGCAAAGATTATTGTTAGATAACAACTTATAGGAAGGATCATCACACTGACAATGATTAAATTCCACTGTGATTTGTTTAACCTTATTGTACTATGAAATTAAATAAGGCTATATTTTAAATAGCTGTATGAAAGAGGAATTTTCCTTCTAAAATTATAAATGGTGATATCTATTACCAATTATCTGCTCAGACGCACAGTCAATGACCCTTAAACCCAAGATTTTCTATCCACTATATGTTAAAATAAAATTTATGCGTTTTACAGTTCTTCAATAAGATGTTAAAAGCAGTAATCAAGATTGTCCCATTGTTAGATACTCTATAAACCCATTAACTGGGATTCCTCTTAGTTAAGTTTAAAGGTTACAAACCTATTCTAAACTCATTACTATCAAAGGAGACACATTCAGATTAATTATCTTTCACCATCTACCTTAGCAACCTATTTCATGCAATATAATTGCACATACATAGAAAAAGTGGGAGGTAGATGTGTGATGTTTAGAGGTAACTATCAATAGTAAGGGTAATCAGAATAGGGAATTTTAACTCCTCAACAAATCGTTGTGACAAAAACAGGTTATCACACACTTTCTACTAAAGCCTCAGAATACATTTTTAATTTGTATCAAAATTAGGAAGGTGGCACAATATTGTTGATTTAATTCTGCTTTGTAAGTTACTTATTATGTAGTAAATTTTACTTATTGCAAAACTGAAAATTAAATGTGTCTCTGAAAGCAACTATAAAACAAAGGAACATGCTTTAAAGTTGGGGATAAAACACTTTTTTTACAGAAAGCGGAAACAAAGGTGTAGAAAAAGAAAGACAATTATAAAGGAATAGCACAAAGTTCTAGGCATAAAATCAGTAATAAAGAATGAAATAAGTTGAAAGAAGAAAAGATCATAAAAGACAAAAACAAATGTTGTAGTTAAAAAATGGGAAAAGAAAGACAAGAAAACTATACTTCAGTTACTTAATAGAATGGGAGAAAAAAACATAGCTACAATACAGTCATAATACCCACAAAGAACAAAAAGCTATGAGTTTTTGTCATAGGGGAGAGAAAAACCGAAGTTCTCAATACATTATTTGCATTGGCCTTCACAGAAATAAGTTTAATTCATGACCAAACACTTTAACACATGACCAAACATTAAAGGAATTCTAATGATACGATAAGTTGGCAAACCAGAGCACAGAAAGAATGGATTATAGAAGGTACACTGTCTGGACATACTGAAAAGTTAATGTAGAATGAAATTCCCTTAGGTTAACCAAGACAACCTCTGCACCAATAATGGTTGTCTTCAAGAATTCATGAAGCACAGAAGATATCTCTGAAGACAAAGAAAAGTAAGCATAGCACTTATATTTATATCAGATAAAAAAGAGGATCCAGAGATTGCTGAGCAGTTGGTCTCATTTAAACAGCCAAAAAATGCTGAGTGATATTACGATAGATCCAATTTGAAATAATTATTTAATGAAGTGATAAACATCCATTTTGGATTTTAAAAAGTACATTCTGTTAAATTGATTCAATACTTTTTTTTTTTTTTTTGACAGAGCACTTGATCTGTTAGACATGGGAAAAGCAACCAAAGTGTTTTAACTTCATTCTACTGAGGCTTTTGATCCCCTCCAAGAATCATGTTCATAATGCTCAGCTAGGAAAATACGGTCTATATCATTAATGGCTGATTGGTTACATATGAATCAGATGCATCCTCCCAAAGCAGTGTATCATCAGCAGGGTGTCTACGGAACAATGGATTTTTGGTGTTTTTTGTTGTTGCTGTTTGTTTTGTGGATTGTTCTGCAGTCGTGAATAAATCTGCCACTTCCATGTGTAACAGCAATGCAGCAGTGCCCTCAGTAATAAACAGGGATAGATTCTTGTTTATTGCATATTATCCCCTACCCTTTTCTAGATTCTGTGAGGGGCAAGGAAAAGCTTAGAATGCACTGGGGTTATTAACCCTTCCAGAGCACCAGAGAACCCAGTAAATGTTCTTCGGGGTGGCTCTGCAGAACTTCTGCCTCACTGGAGAAGCTTAGTGCCAACTGTACCACCACTACACTGCAGGCAGACCCAGAGACACTCTGCAGTTGATTAATGTTCCCTAATGCATCACATAGCATCAGATTACCTGTTTTCCAGTATATTTAATATCTCAGCTAATGAAAACTAAGTATTTGTTAGAGTTACGCTCATCCCACAGTAAAAAATGGATGGGTGAAAAGACATATGCCTAGCTCTTCTCAGTATTTTTACTATGGAAATAGGAGATAGAATAGAGAATACTCTAGTGAAGTAAAATCATGACGGGTTGTAAACACTTTGAAGAGATACTCTGAGGTATCAGGATTTAAAATGAGTCCATTACGTTTTAAAGATGGTCCAAAACACATCACCACAAGACTGACTAAAGATGAACAAAACACTGTCTTTAGGAAGGTGTAACTAAAAGCACTAATTCAATTTCTGCAACCGTTTTGCAGAAAAGGGTTTCGTCTTTATAGTTGCTCACAAAAAAAAATAGGAAATAATGTTGATTAAAAAAGAAAAAACAAAAGTGAGAAATGCAATACAGAGACGTATTAACAGATGTCTTGCATGTAAAATGTGAGGAAAATGGACAATTTGTTCTTCTGTGAATTGCTTAGGTCCCAGCTGGAGTACCACACTGAAATTAAGAAAAAGAGAAACCTACTGGAGAGAATCCAGGAAAGTGCAAACAAATGACACTAGGTGCCAAAAATAGATTTAGATCTTAGTGTAGGTAAAACAATGATTATGGGAGAGAAAAAATAACTGTTCTAATTTTACGCAAACAGAAATGGACTCTGATCTATCTTACCCCACAGTAAAGGTATACTTGGAAAAATTATTGACAGTTTGATCAAAGGTCAGCTCAATGTTTATTAGCAATCAAATCCCATTTTAGGCATAGTAAGAAAGACAGAGAAAAAACAGATTGGTTTCTTTAGCTTGAAATGAGTAGAGTCAGGGAAAGAAGAAGCACATAAAAACTGCAGTGCAATATGATGATCAATTTTTTCATTAATTTTTGAAGCAGAAAAAAAAATTGCTTAATTTTCACTACGACAATTTACTATTTTGAATTATTATGAAAAATATTCAGGCTACTCAGATAGCTGTTGAACAGTCTTCTGCATGGTTTAGAAGAACAAGACAGAAAAACATTTGTCAGAATAGAGTTTTCTTCATTCTTTGGAGGGAAACAGATGATTCTCCCAACTTCTATTTCTATTTTATGATTACAATACTGGAGTAGATGAAGAAAATTAAAGATGTTTTTCAATAAAAGGTGCTCCTTTAACTAAAAACACATCAAAGTTAAAGAAATTATTAAGTAAGTGTTTGAGTTAATGCAAACAGTGCTTCATACTTTCAAAGACTACACTATGATGGATAGAACTAAAGTGTTTACCAACTGTCGGGCCCTGCACTTCAGTCACAACAACCCCATGCAAGGCTGGAAAGCTGTGCGGAGGAAAAGGACCTGGGGGTGCTAGCTGACAGCCAGCTGAACATGAGCCAGCAGTGTGCCCAGGTGGC
This sequence comes from Alectura lathami, assembly GCA_013399715.1. Classification (NCBI taxonomy): domain Eukaryota; kingdom Metazoa; phylum Chordata; class Aves; order Galliformes; family Megapodiidae; genus Alectura; species Alectura lathami. The sequence goes on from VXAV01011883.1 coordinate 135,685, forward strand.
CAAGAAGGCCAACGGTATCCTGGCTTTCATCAGAAACAGCATCGCCAGCAGGACTAGGGAGGTGATTGTCCCCCTTCACTCAGCACTGGTGAGGCCGCACCTCGAGTGCTGTGTTCAGTTTTGGGCCCCTCACTACAAGAAGGACATTGAAGCCCTGGAGCGTGTCCAAAGAAGGGCAACAAAGTTGGTGAAGGGCCTGGAGCACAAGTGTTATGGGGAGCAGCTGGGGGAACTGGGACTGTTCAGTCTGGAGAAGAGGCTCAGGGGAGATCTTGTTGCTCTCTACAACTGCCTGAAGGGCAGTCTTGTAGTGAGGTGGGGGTCAGCCTCTTCTCCCATGTAACTAGTGATAGGAGGAGAGGTAATGGCCTGAAGCTGTGCCAGGACAGGTTGAGGTTGGATGTTAGGAAAAACTTGTTCTCTGAGCGAGTGGTCAGGCATTGGAACAGGCTGCCCATGGCAGTGGTGGAGTCTTCTTCCCTGGAGATGCCCAAGAAATGTGTAGATGTGGCACTTGGGGGCATGGTTTAGAGGGCATAGTAGTGTCGGGTTGATGGTTGGACTAGATGATCTTAGAGGTCTTTTCCAACCTTTATGATTCTATGATTCATAAGAAAAATGTTCTGCTACTTTTTATCATTTACAATCTATTAAATAGGAAGAGAAAGGAATCATGAGTAATGGAAAATTAAATATGAGCTTAGAGCTGAGCCTTAGTGTATGAGTATTAGCAGAAGGTCACCTCTCGAATAAAGAGGGAATGAGCCCATACATAAACTCCTGTTATCTTGTACAGAGTCTGTTTTCGGATAAATGTTGAACTCCACAATTATCCAAACAATGATTTTCAGTTGAACTCCAAGCAACACACAAAATAAAATTAAATGTGAAAGCATTTTTCAATATTAATCAAATTTAAGTGTTTAATAAGATATAATAAAAGATACTAGTTTAGTTCATCAAGATGGTATGTTCAAAACCTTCCAGTTTATTTACAATAAAGCTTCAAAAGCAGAGGTAATGTAAGCCCTCTCCAGAGGAAGGATTGTTCTCTTTTCACAGTGCTTCCATCAACTTCCTTCTCTTACCTGGTTGTTACCAGAGAGTCTGTCCATTTATCTTCCCTCTACCTCATGTTGTCCACTCTGTTTAGGGTGGGATGACAGATAAAGATCTGACTTGCTTTGGTAACTGCTGCTGAATCTGGCTAGTGAAGCATGATGCCAGTGCTCGTTAAATCATTAGTTTTATCCAGTTTATAATTGGATAACTGTGTTTCTAAAAGGATGCAGTGCAAAGGAAAAAAAATGTACACAATTAACTTTTACAAAGATCAATTCTCTTTCTCACCATCACTGCATTGGTCACTAACTTAAAAACTGAAATTGGTGAGAGTTAAAACACATAGAGGCAGAAAAAGATAACGGAGTAGATTAACCTGTACATCAACAAAATCTAGGTCAGGCTTAATAACCTTCAAATTGCAGCTGACACATTGAATACTAAACTAGTCAACCATGAGAGATGCCTTTACAAAGACAAACCAATTCAGTTTTTTTAGAAGAAAACTCATTACAATATGCTGATGTTTATGTGATTTTTCCCTGTACAAAAGTGTTTTAGCTTTTCTAGCAAACTTGTCACAGATAATTAATGGCAGATCTCTAGCAGCAATATTTGTAAGTGAAAATACTACATTAATCTATCAAAAGACTAAGTTTTTTTTCAGCACAGATTTTTACCAAAAGATGGGGGAAAAGGGGAATGGAAGGGAGGAAGGTAATTGCTTCTTAAGTGTGAAAATCCCTCTAAAATTTAATTGGAAGAAGACTTTTTACTTTAACTCAGATTTAAAGAGAATTATTTCCTGAAAGTGCTTCTGAGTAAAATTTCCTACAGAAAAGAGTAATCACAAAGTACAAAGTAGTAAAAGGTCTTGGTTAGGTATTTTCTAAATTCAACACATTATAATTGGTTTTTCTTTATCTTATGAAAGTAATATATTTATTTATATATGGAATATATATACATATATACACATATATATACACAGTACCTCAGGAAAAAGGTAAAATGGGGCACTAAAGCTGCACTGGCCGGAGAACTGGTTTAATAATCCAAGCTTTACACAGTTCAGGCAAACCCACATTATGAAATTTGTCAAGAATGACATAGGAAGACGAAGATTAGCCTTCTCTGCACTAGTATCTTGTATGATACCAAGTATAATATCTGAAAAAAGTTAACATTGCTTCAAACAGTAACTGCTTAAAAAGAGGTGCCTTCCAGCCTCACCCATTACTGTGGTTCTGTGATAACACAGTTCTACAAGAACATGAGCAGGCTCAAAAGAGATTTATCAAAAATATTCTGACATGAATACTTCTCTAAACTATCAAACCATACTGTGGGGAAAAAAAGTTTGCAGAATGAAAAATTTAATTTTAAGACTTTTGGGTTGCATTTAACAATAAACCTGTGTAAAAATATCAGTTAATTTTCATTGCATCTTAATTGAAATAATATGATGTAATTATTCATAGCTACAATAGTATGCATGTTCTGGCCAACATTATCTTCACTAGTTTTTGATATATAGCCAGACTGATAAATTTTAAAGCAAAGGATTTTCAGAAACCTTGTTAACTAAGCAAACGGTTTCTGCATCAGATCTTTCCAATATCTACCATTCCAGCACTGTCTGCAAACTGATAATGGCAATGCTAGCTCTTTAAACTTGTTTTAATAGGTGCTATTATAGATCAACTTTAAAATCAAAATATTTTCCTTAGATTCTCTCCTAAATGTAAGATTAAAATGAACACAATGTTAAATGAGTACTCACAATTCTTTTTAAAACAATGAGAAGATCATCTGCTGTACAAGGAAAAAATACTGTATTTTAATAGAAGTAATTCAGAAATATACAATTAAAATTGTATACATTGACTCGAACAACTCAAGTATCTCCTGTTAGTGCAAAATTAAACAAGCAGAGAGTATTCTCTTGGCAGACTGAACAAAGAACTGGCTACCAAAATGGTTATTTGCTATTTAGAAACCAACTTATCAGGACATTAAAAAACAAAAATTCTGCAAAATATATCCTTTAAGCTAGCTTTGATTCTGACTGTTCCGACAATTCTCATATTCTTTACCAGAAATATGGTTCACACGTCTTATAAGCCAAGAATTACACACAAAAAAAAAANACCTCTTTAAAAACCAAAAAATACCAAAAAAAAAAAAAAAAAAAAAAAATTGTATTGAAACTGGTGTCATGATTCATCTCATTCTACACTTTGCAGCTAGGCTGGATCTACACTATTTCAGATAGATAATTGTCTATCTTCTTTCTTAAAAATCTCTAAGTATTCCTCATAAGGGGAATTTAAACATCCAATTACCCTGAAAAACCTATGAAGTTGGAACCAGGTTTAAACAGGTAGCTAAAAGCATAACTATAAAGAGACAACTAGGTAGCTGCTAGACATTACACAAGGAGCTATGGTTTGTATTCTGTAGTTTATAGTGAGGAGAGCTTATTTCTTTGTTAAGAAATGGTGCAAAAATAAACAAGTCTTCTGCATAGTCTTTGATGGACAGTTCTGGGAAGTAGCAGAATATGCCTTAAATTAATAAAAGGATTTTATATTTTCCATATGCAAACATCACAATTAAATGTCCAATTAGGCATGCAACCACGCCTTTAGGCTATAACAGGTGATACCTAACAGCAAGAGAATAGTTGCATATTTAAATAAAGGCTTAGAGAGAACTAGATGAGCCAGAGGCACTAGCATCTATTTAAATAGGCTATGCCATTTTCAACATAATTAGTTATCTAATTGCAAACCCAAACTTAGTCAATACATTTGCACATGTA
>VXAV01011883.1:172289-201404 GCA_013399715.1 Alectura lathami
TAATAAGACAATTGGATATGGCTACAAACTCTTACAGTGAAATGATGCCCAGATAACTTTTTTCATTTTTTTCTTTACAACTTTTGCTTTTAGCTTAGATAGCCTTTGAGGAAAAATGTCCACAATTAACTGCAGGTGTCCATCCTGCAGATAAAGTCAGGCTGAATTAACCATAGATTGGCTACTGTGACACAAATGCTTGGAATAATAGGAGATATGGATTTGGCAAAAAGAAAAAAAAAAAAAAAAGAAGCAATGAGAAATTTAATAGGGAGTATCCACATAACATTCTTTGTCAAAAGCTGATCTACTATGTCAGCAGGTCATCAAGCATTGTGCTTCACTTGACACTAATTGCGTTATCCTCTACCTGTGTGCTTTCAAAGGTAGCAAACGGGATCCTGCACAATAACTGAGGATATTGCTTTAAGAGACTTTGATCAGTTGAGCAGACATGAAAGAAATTTGAAATGTTTGTCAAGAATAAAATGGTGTCTTATGTTGGCTTTTGCCATGAGATCTTTAGGTTCCTAAGCTGCAAGACACTTCCTGTCTTGTATGATGATAAACATATCCAATTTAAAAAATAAAAAGGAAGATGAAATAAACCAGAATTGCCTACAACAATGAACAGCATGAAGGAATAAAGTATCTATCTTATAGATGATTTTCCCTTCACAGAAAGCAGCTTACAAGCTTTTTAGACGGTGTTCCCAGCTTTGTGAAGGCCAATCTGCAGACACAGCCAGAGGGCCTGGTCTGCACGCTTGTTTTCCAGCTCCAGAGCAGTGCTTCTCTTCCCACACTACAGTCTGCACTGGTTACTCCACCCAAAATGTATTCTTCGCTCTCAGGCAACAGCAGCATCAGCCCTCGCCCATCCAGCCTGTCAAATCCAATCCTGTGTGACAGTTTCCTGCAGAACGTCCCTGGCACCTTTTCCTCCAAGTAAATGATATGTTCCTCTGAATATTGCTAGAAAAGGGAGAGACTGGCAGGAGAAGAAAGAGGGGAGGGGGAAAAGATGAATTCAATTTTATAGACACTTGTCACACACTCTGATGATGCATTCCTCACCCTCCTCCACAAGGCAGAAGTTCAAAGAAGTTATCATTTTTGGATCTTTATTATTTATCCAGATTAGATCCATGTTAGAACTAGGTGAATTCTACAGCTTTACTAAATGTCAAAATGTTTATGCCAAAAAAGATAGTCCTCTCATAGAAAACAGTCAGTAAGTTAGCAGAAAGAAAATATATGCTATAGGTATTGATGTGATGGGCTTGCATCAGAAACTAATATGGAAGAAAGCAATTCCTTACTTTTTAGTGGTTGGAAATGTTTGTAGTGTTAGCAGCATGCAAACATGGGAGGATACACAGTGGTATTAACAAAACATTTCAGAATTCCTACTGGATCTAGGACTGAATCTTTTAAATACGTGATTCACATATTATTCTGTATATTTTGGACAGCACTGACAGGTTCTGAAATGTGTTGACACTCACTGTATGTATTAGGGCCTTGTTGACACAGAACATCAGTAAGCACACAAAGATTAATTCAGTTAATTCAAAATTGGCATTGTTGTCTTGGCATTCTAAGTGTAAGACTTCATATTTTCATGACAAGTGCATATCCAAAGCAGGTTTGAAACACAAACTGCCATGCAGCTGGGTTTGAGAGAAGCACCACCCTTACCTTAAGAAATCAAGAACAACACTGCAAATTACTGGGGTTATGAAGAAAAAAACATCAAGAGCAAATTGTGGAAAATCATAAAAATCCTTATAACATGTGTACCTATTGCATCACAAATAAAATTTTTTAGAACAATCTAAAAATTTAATGTGGGTTCTCTCACTAATATTTTCTAATCTATTTCTAATATGTATTTGTTGCAGGCAAAGACCATACAATATATAGTGGATATATTTGAGCTGTCTGGCATAGTGTTTTGAGATACTTCTGGCTCAAAATCCAAAGATAACTTTTACATATATGCTCCAAATGACGCATCACTGCAGAATGGTTACTCACACAGTTCCTTAAAACTCAAGCGGCAATGTGTTTAGCATGTGATACAGAAGTAGGGCTGCTGGAGCCATGATGATGCAAGTAAAACCTTACTTCTTTGGAAGAAATCATACAATAGTATAAAAAGGTGTCTACCAGTTTTAGTGTAAGAATTGTTTAGTTCATAAATTTCAGGATTAGGCTATGCTTCTTTTTAACTGAGGTAACAATGCCAACACAGCACTTACGTAACTCTATACATTCAAAGCACTAAGTGACAATGCTACTAACATTCATGATTTATAGTGTCTGATCAAAAGCTAACAGTGCACTTATCTCTGACAGTATGCATTGGGACTATAGAGATTAATAATTGGAACATAAGCAAAATGCTATTAAAAAAAAAAAANTTAAGTTGCAATTAGTTCAACTTGGCTAGATGAGTCACTAAGTGCAGAACAACTAGAGACAGCAAGTACTGCTGAGCAGGCAAGGATGTTCATGACTTAATTGTGTTGTACAGGAACAAGCAGGAACTCCCTCAAATTCCTGGCTGTTTATCAGCTCCTAAGAGGGGAAAAAAATAAATAAAAAAATAATGATAATAATAAAAAGCTGTTCTTCCTTTAGATTTTCGCAAGCTTGCCTTTGCTAGGATTAAGCACTATTAACTCTCTGAATGCAGTGAACAGCAGCCCCTGACCCGTAGCCTCAGGGAGGCATTGCAGAGGCAAGCAAGGTCTGCACTGCTGGTGCACTCACAGTTGTCTCTCCACTTGCCTTCTCTCAACAGAGGACAACACCTACTACATCTGCAGCTGGGTTAGTCCAGCCAACACATCCATTACCTGGAAAAAATAAATACCTTCTTTGGACATTATATTTTTACTCAGTAAAGAAAATATGGTGAATAGTCAAAATACTTCACCATTGTACATGATGTTGTTGTCCACTGAAGGCAGACCTATATACAGACATTTTATCCCACTAGTAATTACTGTGACTGTAACCAAATCTCTACTGGTTGAAAAATTCTGGAAAATGGTGTGGCTAATTCATGCTCTTTTTCAGTTCCTATAATTAATAAAGATAATTCTGCATAATTTCAACAAGGATAGTCTTCATGTTATCTCTAACATGAAAACAATAGAGCCTGCATATCCATTCCTGAAGGCAGCAATCTAAAGCAAATTCAAGGCTAAACATCTCAAAGAAACTTAACACTGTCTGGACAGAATGCAAGCAAGTTATTAGTGGCCTAAATTCTGTATAATTAATGTAAATACACATGCCATCGTCTTCACAGAATTGTGAGAAAATTGCCAGTGACTCCGTAGCTTCTTCCTCAGAGTTCTTTGTTTGTTAGTATTTGACAGTTTATGGTCAATAAGGAAAGGAAATAATATTGAGTTTGACTTCTGACGCAACAGAGTCTGTATAAACATGCTAGCAATTACGGGAAGTTTCTCCTTACAACTCTGCAGAAGTGTAAGATATGGCAGCTTGTAGATGGTAACTATCCTCATGATTGTGACTAGTGAGCACCACATGTGAGACAGTTCAAGTTACTCATTGCAAAGGAGAGATCAAATTATTTTTACTTTGTCAGGAGCTAAATAGTAAAAACGGGACAGCTACCATTAAAAAACCATGTTTGGTACTGCACTTGAAGGCCTGACCTCAGGCCAAAACATTTCATTCATTTAACTTGATATTGGGTGTAATAATTTATGTTTGATTAAAACACATATTGGCTTCCTACCTTCGTTTGAGGATTCTAATGTATGGTCACTTTCTTTTATATTTTTTTCTCAATGATTAAACATACATTCTTGAAGTGTGAATCTTAGTTTCATATTTGAAGTAGTCCAATATCTTTTACGTTCTTCCTCAAAGACCAAGTTTGAAGTACAGGACAGAGTGAAATGGAAAAGCTTCCACTGCCTATGGTAATGCATGACACATTATGGGTATAAGAATAGCGGATCTTCCCCCCTTTTAAGACATGGATGACAAACTAATGTATTTTACATCCTATGAGTCCTTAGCCAATCCAAAGATAGAAGCAAGGTCTTTTTTTCTTTTATACAATTACACTGTGCTGTGAGCATGATCACTTTCTGAATACTTTAATGCTATCTACATTTGAAAAAAAATAAGCTGGGAAAAAATTCTTGCACTAACCTCATGTCATCTCTGGTATTCATTCTCCATTTTTTTAATCATTCCTCTCCCCTCTTTTTCTCCATTAACTCCAATTTGCAGGCCTAAATCTTAGGTGAACTGGAAGAAGAGTCTGTTTTAGCTAGAGGAAAAACTGACTTCAAAAAATGACAAAATGTGTTTAAAAAGTGTTAAAAAAAATCACAATGAAACCTAAAGAAAAGGTGTGATTCTTGTTTGTGTCAGTTAGAATGTGAAATAAGGAAATAAGATTTTCTCTTTTTCTCTTTCTTATTTTGATGTATTGTAATAGTTACGTCGTGTAAGTTTTTGACATTGGAGTTCAAGCTAAAAGATTTTAAAAGTCAGACAGGCTAGCAGGAAGGCTGTTTAATAGCACACAGCCCAATTAAACAATAAAGTTATACTTACAAAAGCATAAACCAGGAACTATGAAACTGCTTAACAGTCACAAGAAAGGAATTGTATTACAAAAAAAAGCCAGATTTCTAACTGCCCAGTGCTGGTCCATTCAGCTGACAGTTGGATGAGTAAATAATTTTCTACTGCCTTAGCTGATGGATTTAGATCACATTTATTCTGATAAATATATTCTCAACTTCGACAAGATAGTATGTTATCCAGTCTTTGCAAAATCCAACAGAGCTGTCACTATTTTCCTAAAAGCACAAAATATTTTCCAGCTTGTGGAAAAACCCAAACTACCTTCATAAAAGGCTAAATTTAAACAACTAAAAAGCACATAGATTACATTGAACAGTTTGTTCATTGAACAACAGTGTTCACTCAAGTACAATTTTGTAATGAACAGTAACAGCTCATAACCATATTATGACAACAAGTGTGTTTTTTCTTAAAATATTAATGACATCAAGAGATTGCTTTTGGAGGTACGGTGGAAAGAGAGGGGAAAAAATGTATAAACTAGAATTTTTACTGCCAAGTTCATTTGTGAATAAATGAGTTTTTGATTGCTGGCAGCAGTTAAGTGAGAAATCATGCATCTTCCAGAAAAATTTTAGACTGTAAGTATCTTAATGAGACAGACGCAGTCTTCTCCATAACTGTTGAATCACAATGCCTTCATTCATGTACTGGAGCAGAAATTATAAGAATGAAATTAAAAAGGCCTTCTCCACTTCAATATAACAAGCCTGAAAAAGCATAATAAATTTTTGGCAAGAAAATTAGCTATATAAACAGTAGTGCATACTGTGTATTTAATGCTTTTTTATTAGGTATGGAATTACAACCCTGTACTCAACCGATCAGTTTATAATCATACATATTTTAGAAAGCAGTAATACAGTTCAAATGATATTTTATAAAATAAGCAGTTGCATTGGATATCCAACATAAGACGCCTAAGGGTCTCATTATTTCCCTGGTTAAGATCTTCTTTTCCACTTAGTTTAAAGTGGCTACAAAAGCCATTAAGCGTATAACAAAAATTGAGTTTGCCAACTAATATCTACGTGAAGAACCCTTAACTGTGTGCTACACATAAGCTGTAGGTGCTTATATAGCTCGATCTTGGGTTTCTGAATTGACAGTCTGTGCATGTGTGCTTTCACCAGCAAAGACAAGGATGACACGATCGGATCTCACATTACCCAGGGATATAGTCTCCTTTGCATCAGGAAATGCTGTAGTACCTTTTCTGGAATGCTTTATAGACAAATACATTTTTTTCTTATAGGACCGTGCTGGTCCTAACCCACATGTTTGACTTCCCAGCTCAATCCTGTACCTGCCTCATACCTGGAAATTGGCAAGCTAGGGCTCTTGGCTGAGAGCCTGCCCCTTGCCTGGCTTTGTGTTGCTTGTTGAGGGGCTGAGGCCCTGCCCAGAGGGCAAGGGGCTGCCCTGCCACCCTGCTGGCCCCAGCTCCCTGTGCCCCTTCTCTTCTCTTCTGCTCCTGTTACTCTCTGAGGGTTCTCCATGGTGACTCTCTAAGCAGTCTTGCCACTCACAAAGCAAGAATGCCTTTGTCTTAATTCATATAGCACTAAAGCACCATAAAGTCCTGATCAGCATTGACAAAGTGGCTTCAACATTGCTAAAATAAATTTTAATTAATTAAACAAATTAAAATACCCAAATACAGATGAATTTAAACCAGTCTAACAAAGCTCTAGTTCATTTCCATCCATGTTCTTGATTATTATCAGTTTAGCAGAAAACAGCTATTCTCTGAAGATGGCAAATAAATCAAAGCTTCTAGGTGCTGAGTAAAGCAATTGCATCTTCCAGCTGGCAAGATCCTTCCATAAGCTAGATGTGCAGCTCAAGGCAAGAAAGGAGATCACTGCTTTGAGGGGGAAAGAGGAAGCTCGCAGGTTTTAACACCTGTGAGGGACGGTTGAGGAACGACATACCAAAAGCTGCACAATCAAAGCTGCACACGGGCAGGAGACCAAGGTATCCTAAACCGTGGCATGGAACAGATGGATAGACAGCAGGACAGAAATTGTTTTAGTTTCAAGTAACTGGAAAGTTATGGCATAGCTGGATGATTACAGCTGGAGTGGTTTAAGAAGACAATGGGAAAATCTACCGATTTTGGTTGAAATTAGTGATTAATGGTATTCATGAAACTAGTCAAACAATGTGAAATAAAATGTTAGCTTTATTTATTTGTTTATTACCACTGAAAGGAGCAATGTCTGTGGATGGATAGTTGTAAGACTCTGAAAGAAATTGTAAACGTTATGTCTCAAGAGATTGCTCAGAAAGATATGAAACGTTATGTCTCAGGAGATTGCTCAGAAAGATCTCGACCCACATCCTGTTATTGCTGAAGAAAAAAAAGGAAGCTGTTGGTAAAGCAAAGAGTGGCAGGCTCCACAAGCTGGGTCAGACGACAGCCACGTCTCCTTATGGGACCACACAGCAGTTCGTGGTCACAGGACTACTACCTGGAGACCCCTGGAGTGGGACTGAGCATGCGTGAGGTTTCCCACTAGAACCACAGGAGACAGCAGAGGGTGACGTGTCGCTGTCATGGGACCCTAGCAGTGGAGTCACATAAAAGGACTGTGAACAACTTGCTTTGGAGGAATGGAACAAGTGTGGTCGGGACTGTACAGTACCATGCTGTGATGCCGTGTTGAGGGATGCTGTTTCGTGACAACGACTCCTGGATGCCTGCACCATCAATGGACTCCCATCGGACCTTCTAGGTGGTGACTATTCTTGCGACCCTATCTCGGATTGTTGCTTAATTTCTGCCTTTCCATTTCACTCTGTCCTATGGCTATTATCTCTCAATTCCTCGATAATAAATCTAAGTTTGGTTGCACGGCATTTGACCTCGTTTGTGTCTTAATTTCGTCTCTTGGGATCAAAAAAGAAACCTCCCCCGATTCCAGATCGGGACAATAGTTTAAAGTGCTGTAACTCAATTCCTGGTAACTGCCTGGTTTCACTCAAGACAAACACGGTTCTTGCTAAAATCTGTTTAAGTAAATTTATGGTTTGCTTTACTCCAGTTGGTGAGTGAAGTTAAAACTGAACAACTTTAGTAAAAACAGAGCCTGTTATCTACCAAGTGTGGTTTCCCATTTGGCTGTCATGAGGCATAATAATTATGGCAACAGCAGGGGAAAGAATGGGTCCCGGTAGTCTCCTGCATCAATGCTTCTGTGTTCATCATCATTTGTGTACAGCTTAACAACACTCTGTCTCAGATCACCAACCCACTCACTCACCCAGCTACATTCCTGCTATTTTCAAGTACTCTGCTTCATTAAACCTTAAAAGGACTCTGATTGCAGGCCACAGTTGGGAAGTGGTTATGCACTTTTTCCTTCTCTGTAATTAATAAAGGAAACTCTTTAGAGGCTTACTCTCGCCCTTCCAAAGTAGTTCATTTCAGTTTACTTTTTTTTTTCTGTGAAGAAGGGCAAACCTTGCTTTCTCTAACTTAGTAGACATTTGGATTGAGAGCGTTCTCTACCCTTAAATGTGAGAGTGTGGAATTTTTACACTATTTACTGTAGCAATAAAAGGCCACTGTGGCCACAAGTGATTTAGCAGATTATAGAAGGCAATGAGACAGCTCTAAATAGATTTTCTAACTTTGAATAATACTTGCTGAAGTCAAGTCCTGTAGGAATAAACAGACTTGCTAGATAATGTATTGCACAAACCTATTATTTACATACATAACTGTATATTGGATTTTCTGACAGTTGAAAAATCACATAAAGATATTTACTATTTTCAAGGTTTTTTTTTTTTTTTTTGTAAAATAAGAGACTATCAAGCTATATTTAAGTACTTAAAGAAACAAAGTAATCACATCATTAAAATTTAGAAATTAAGTTATCTAGTAAAAGTGAGGGTATACATAATAGTAGGTTTCATTGAAATCAAAATTACAAAGGTCTCTGCAATTGACCACTGTTTTTATAGAATCTCACTTTTCACTGCGCAAGTAAGTACTAATAACTCCAGCTGTGCCCCAGCAAAGTGCTCAAGGTACAATCACACAAATAGACCCACAGACACCCAGGGCCGAGGTGTCCCTTTCCCCTTGCACAAAAGGCAGCAGAAATGATTTGGACCTGCCAGCTCTTTTTTCAGGAATTTCCCATGTGATCCTCACAATAAGCTTCAAGCTAGAGTAGCAACACACCTACCCAAGGAAAAGAGCCTGCATGCAGTATGTTCTGATTCTATTCAGATGATAGGCACTTTCTAGAGGCCTAGAACACAGTATCATCTCCAAAGACAAGCAAAAAATAAAGAATATTAGTAGGAGATATATCTTCTCTGCATTAAATAGAAGCTCATGTACATAGAGTATGACCAAGTATTTTATGTTTTCTTAAAAAAACGACAACAACAAAAAAAACAGTACAAGAAGGTTCTTATTTCATTCCTGATAAAATACATAACTCAAAGCCTATCTACTTCTTTACCCACAGTTTTCTGGCACAAATATCTGCTGCTCCTAAAGAAATTAAAATCAAGCAACATGAAATCACATGCACATTACCCATGTGCACTGTGGCTCTCCACCTCCAAATAAATAGATTTTCAAAGTGAAAAGCCAGGGTCAATTTTCTTGCTTCTGAAAAAAAAAAACACACACCTGTAACATAGGTCTCAGCTTAGCTCCCATATAAATAAATTGTACAAAAACTTCCCCTAATGAAGCTAGGCCAAGACCAAGGCTGTAAATCTTATTTGAAATCTTTAGGAGTGTAGTAACTACCAAACTGTAAACAACTATCAAATTATATAACCTGGACGTCAAATGCAGCGCAAGCTTTAAAGTTTAACCAACCAGCTAGTGAATTTTAAAGAGTATGGTGTAGCCTTTGTTTCCAAGGGTGTTTACCTTTCCATATGGTTTTCAAGACAAACTCTGACTAAGATAAATACGCAGTCCCTAAGCAGTCTTCATTGAAAGGAAATAAACATACTTTTAATTTCTGCCTTTTTCACAGAACAGTGTTTTGGACCTCCTGGGGATCTACCTGAACAATCTGCAGACAAGCAAATGATGCTTGATTAATTTTGGTAACAGAATGGGAATACAGCAATATGTTACAGCACTTTTAATACCACAAACTTTCTAGTTAGTAATAATCAGGGGAATTATTCCTTCACTATCAAAGTATGACACAGATGTTTTATTGTCACCCAATAAAATATAACTGTAAAGCATCTTTAGGGCAACCAGCCACCACCAAGGCCTTTAAGAATGAAATCTGAATAAAACAAATATTTTATTTTTCTGTGAAAATAACTGCTGCCGCTACACCTTTCTTTTAGTGAATTGCACTTGTAAATGTCTTGTCAATAATTTTATAGTAGACAGCAAATTCATTAGACAGTCTTAATAAGACCATTTGAGCATTGGTTCACATGAAAAGTTCATCCAAATGCATCAAAATACAATAATTAGACAATATCTAGATACTTATGACTAAGGATACATTCATGCTTACTACTGCTTTTTACATTTATTCAGATTGCCAACTTCACAGTGAATGTATTAGTGTTGTCCTTGTATGTCACTTGCATTCAGTCCCTGGAGTTAAAGCAATCTGGCTAACATCCAGCTACAAATCACTTAGTTAAAATTATCACTCCCTTGGTGAATATTCATTGGATGAGAAAGGAAATATAAAATGAAAGATAATTATAAGCAACTTGTAGCTACTTGAGCTTTAACCTAACCTTGCTGTTATCCACAAATGACTGATTTTTTTCCACTCATGGCAAGAGTCTCTGCACTGTAACTAATTAATATACAAATAAGACATTCTACAAAAACTAAAGGACTATGAATGATACTTTTCAGGCCACACCCGCTAACAGAAGAGAGTGAATTTTCAAAATGAATTCAGTGAAAATAAATTGGATGAATTTTCAAAACAATTAAAAAAATAATTGAAAACACTATGGCTAGCAAGAAGTTACGAGAGAGTAATAACCTCTCCAGTAAAATGAAACAAAAAATTAGCAAATATGTTGCCAATTAAATGTGTAATATATGTAATAGCAACTGAAGAAAGCAACAGTTAGCTCTGCTAGCCTACTCTGTCCATAATTCAAATTACTGAAATGTCTTCATGCCTGAACTTATTAAATAGTACTTTCTATTTTGCTCAAAAGGGCAAATATGTTTTCTTAGTGACATTCAGGCAGGGCAGTATAAGAAAACTAGTTTTGTGTTTACCCTTTGGATGTCGCTGAGAATGGGTACAATGCAGAGGCAACATGCTAGAACTCTGAACACAACGATGTCAAATGCACTGTATATTTCAGACAAAATTGCTTGAACGTGTGCAATACCACCACCACTGGTAACACATTTGAAGATATTAATGCGAATCTTCTGCAGATCCAGGCCTAAAAACACCTCCTAGAAAATATATCACAATGAAGGAGACCATTATAATTTTTTTCAAACATAATTCTAGCTAAATTTAAAATTCTTTTACAGAGGGTTCAGAAATTATTCTTATCCTGAAAGAAATATGATTACTTTTATATGCAGCACTATTCCGGTGAAAAGCATTTAAGGACTGTTATGAACAACAGCAATAACTAAGGAAAAGTTCCAGTGCACATCTCACCAACTTTGAGAGATTATTTTTAGCAGCTTTTTTTTTCCTTTTTTTTTCCTTTTGATTATTTTAATAACAGTCTATATGTCTGAAAGATTAGGAAAAAATATGTGACTTCTTATCTACGATTCATGCCTAGTTTCTAACAATTTATTCCAGGTAGGCCTTGGACTAATCATACTGATGATACTGGATTAAAGAATTAAAAAAAAAAAAAAACAAATAAGAAAAAAAATCATTTTTCTGTCTTTCACCACAGGGTGTATGATATTTCTGGTACACTTTCTAAGTCATGCATTTAATATGGTAAAAATGAGTGAAAAAAACAAAATGGTGATATGTATGCACAGTAGCAACATCTTCATTAAAACAGGCTAGTGATGACTCAAGGATTCAACTCCCACACAATTTAAATTAATTTTCTCAAGCTCCCTTAACATCTCTATCTCTTTGCAAAAGAAGAGGAAAAGCTTAAGTCCTAAATACCAGCTCTGTATGTGCTGTCAGCTATCTAAAAAGTAAGACACAAGGGGAACAGTAAGCATGACCATGAATACAACCATTTGCCATAGGAGGTTATTATACAGGTTACGAAGGTGATAAGGATAAAAGAATCAAGTCCGAATTAACAAAACTAAAACTCTAAAGCTAGTGCCTAATCTGGCTAAGACATAGATTAAATCTTAAAATTATGAACTTTTCTGCCTTTCTTGAGAGCCATTAGTGAGTACAGATATTGAGGCAGGAACATTACATTTGTCACTTCAATACATTAACATCTTCATTAGAAAATCAGACAGCCCATCCTTTGTAATAATGTGATGTTCAAGGGAACAAAGATATTCTGTTGTCCAAACACGTTCTATCATAACCATTTCTAACTAAAATCTACTGGGATGAAAGTCAGCATATATATTTATTGTAGTTATGTACAGAAAGAATTCTTGTGACTCCTTTCATCTTGCTTTCCTCATGTACTATTTTTTACTCCATTTATGACTGCTTAGCAATTTTCGTCATTAATATTAGCTACTAGAATTTCATCTATTACCTGATTAAACTTCTTAATGAATCTGCCCAAACAGGTTTGAAGTCATACCTATTAACTTCAGCAAAAACAACTTATTCCCAGGATGGAAATAAATAAATAAAGGTAGCATTTTGAGTTTTCATTGGGCAGTAGGAAAGGTTGACATGATTAAAAACAATCAATTCATACCTTTAAATTACATGATTTTAATACTTTACATAATTATGTTTAATCATGTATGAAAATGTGATGAAATACCACTGCTCTATGGAAAGTTTTAAACATCTAAGTTTTATGGGTGAACAGCAGGAAAAATAACCACTCAGCAAGGCTCTCACCACACTCTTCTGCTGAGGAGGCCCCCTCTGCTTTCATGTTCTCCTTTACACTCTCCTTTCTCCCCTCACACCATTTCTCCATAAATCACCTTCAAGTGTCCACAGTTTCCACCACTTTTTCTAATCCCCTTCATGCTAATCTGTTCTCCTAAGGTGTGTTCTTCCACATGCATTTTCCTGCTCCTCTAAGTCCACTCTTGACAATACCTCTGCTCTGTTTGTACCAGCTGAGAGCTAACACAAACCTCTGTATATCTCACCTTTTTCAAAATCCTGCCCATTCCAGACACCAGGATCTTTCTCCTCGATGCAGCCTCTTTACATGCCTTAGCTTATAGGGACCCCCCTCCTGAGACAGACGGTGAGAAAGATCTGCTGAGCTTCTCCTTCCCCAAATCAGCCTTTGTCTCTATTATCTCTTCTTTCTAGAACTGCACAGCAAACAGTGACTCCTCTCCTTTTCCCCTCTGCCTCTGTCATTTACTTATGTTCAGCAGTTCATGTTTCAGTGGTTTACATATTTTTTTTGCATCTTTCCCACGTCATTTCTATATTTACGAATCATCTTCTCCCTAACCTCCCCATGTATTTGTCGTTTCCTTCAGTGCTTCCCCAAATCTTACACATTCCCCCAAAAGTTAAGAATCTTGACCTTAACAAAACATTGTTCCTTCTCTGATTACCTTGCTGTTCTGCCTTGTTTGCTTGCTTCAACACAAGGCATTACCTCCTTCACCTCTGACTGGGATTAAGGTTGGCTTTCTTCCTTCATCACAAATCTTCTCCTCCTTTTGAGGCATTTTTCTTCTCATTATTCCTGTTTTTTCCAGAAATTCACACATTTAAAATGTGTGACTGCACAGTCAGCATCGCATGTCTCATTTACTGCAACATCAGTTTCTCTGCCCTTAGCAAATGCAATCTTGTTCCACTCAAATCCACTCAGAATGCTGCTACAAAAATTACTCTTTAATTCGTCTCTTAGATCATGTCAGTACTGTCCCTGCTGTATCACATCAAGCAAACTGTTACTCTACATTTTATAGGTCCCCATCACAGATGCAAGAAATATCTGCTTTCAGTTCAGCATGTATGTACCATTAGCAGCTTGTGGCTGGACAGCAGGCAAAAAAATTGCTGTTATTTGGGGTCCTGGTCACTGTGCACTGATTCAGTTTGAACTGTCAGAATACTTCTCCTCCCTAAAAACAACTGGTATGCCACAAAAGAGAAACTCCTGGAGAGCTGGATGGGGTCCTTCTTGCTGCAGGTCTACACATAGACCTCAGATGTGAAAAATAACAGATGAAAGGTTTCAAAGATACAGAGGGGACATGCAAGTGATTTCTTAAACCTTAGGGCTCAAAGATGTAGAAAGGGAGAGATGGGCTGTAGACTATTTTAAGGAGTGTGTGTGAGGTGACAGTGAAATGCAGGTCTATTTTCACTAGATCAGAAGCACTATTCCAAGGTCTACACTTCCATCGGAAAATTGTGAAAGGTTTTTCAGTTTTCAAAAAGATGAAAATCACTGATTAAATTGCAAGATTAACTTTATGGGCTTCTGTCGCAGTGCCAGTGTCCTGGTTGCGGTTCCTTAAGAGTCTAACAGGGTCCCAATGAATATTAGAACGTAAACATTGTCGAGTGAAATTCAGGTAAACAGTGTGAACAGCAAAAATTATTTAAAGGAATCTATTTTACATACACACAGGGTTCTAAGTACAAATTAAAAATTCTGTGGTTTGCAAGCAATGCAATAGGCACTGAAGAGAAATTAAAAATCAGTCCTGAAATTCGTTCATGCACCGTGTCACTGCTCTAAGACAACATTCTTCTTTTTAAAATATATTCTTTCACTTACATAGGAGTTAAGAAATAAAATCTTTCTATCATCATATCCAATATTAAACCAACCTTGCCATAGGCTGTCTGGCAGTTTAGATCTAATTCGACATTTAATGGTTTTAATCATATCATCATGTCTTTAGCTTCTGTTGATGAGCGCTAAGACATTTTCCACAGATGTGAGTGGAAAAAGAGAGGAACTGTATATTTTTTTGATTAAGGCCAGATCCAGTAAAAATCATATCTAAATTAATATAAAAACAAAAGCCTACCACAAAACATATGTATGCTCTTAAGGATTTTTCAATAGAAAATTTACTAATGTTAAAAGTTTGTCTTGTTAAAAAAGATGCACTTAATAATATTTTACGTGTTTTTAAAATGGTTGTTTTTAAGCGTTCATCAGTAACCACCAGCTTTGTTCGCACTTTCAACTTTATACGCAGGCTTTGTTACTACGATTTATAAGTTACACGTTCACAGTCCACAAAACACAGCAAAGAACTGAAAATCTTACTTTCACACCTATGCAGAATAAACACACATCCCAAACATACACAAGAGAAGGAGAATAAAATGTGGCATAACCATCAGTTAAAGTGACTGCAAAGCATCACTGTGATGCAGCTGTGAAAGAGATGCCTCCAGCCTGTTTGTAATAAAGACTGCGACGTATCGCTGCAATACCATACACAGATCCAGCCATCCATTCTGAAGCAATTCAGAACACACAACAAGGAGAGGTAATAGCAAGACCAAAAGTCACATGCTATTTCACAAAAGCAACTAACAGCATTTGGTTTGCTTGACAAAGCAGAGGCAGAAGACTATATGGTACTTCTCTCTGTATAGCAGGACAGCATGTGGAGTGAAAGTTGGAAAGATGTTGCTCTCTTTAATTAATTTCTGTCTTTAAATATTGTGAGGATAGAAGACCTTGACACAGGAGTGATCACCATAAAGTTATCATGAACAAACTTACTCTAGGATTAGAAAAATGCTATAAGCAATCCTATAGGAGCCCCGAAATATGAATAATAAACACAAACCAAGCAAATAACAAAAAAAATCCTAGCTATTTACTGGTTAAACTTGAGACTTCAAGTATATAATGTTGATGCAAGAGAAAGTCACATAGAGATTTTTGTGAAACAAAGAGTTCATTTTAGTCCCTTCTCCCCACATGTAGGAGGAGACAACTTTGTACTATTGCCCTGGAAATGGCAGTACGTTACTGATCAACACACTTTGTGATAGTACCAAATTACATTCATTCCCATCACTTCTTTGGAAATGCAGATACCATGTTACTTGATGAGCACAATTTCAGCTTGCCTAAATACTCTATTCAGACAGGAACTTAAAGAAGAATATCCAGTTTATTTCATCAAATAGTAGCTCATCTGCTAGATTCTCAAATAAGTGAAAATCAGCTGAAATATTCTTCATTCTAAGAAGTGGAAGAAAGTTTCATACAGCTGGCATCTCACGTAGCAAACACACAAATAATGAACTAGATCCAACTGTCACTCCTGAGTCACCGCTGTACATTTCCCTGATATTTTTAGACTAAGATACTGCAAGTCACAGAGGTAGCCGTAGTATCTTACTGTAATCTAATCACATTGGCAAACTGCAATACCTTTGTCAGCGTTGATGAGAAACTATACTTGTCTGCCTGGTGAAATCAATCTCCACAGAGAATAAACACGCACCTGTAGAACAAGCACTATTCAGCTGAATGTAGTACTGCAATTGCAGTACTAATCACTCCTTTGTTTTTGGGGAAAAAAAAAAAAAAAAGAAATACAGTGTAATGTTGTAATCATTTTCATGAAATTTTAATAACTTTTTCCTTCTCTGCTTTTTTACTTCAGCAAAGAAAAATGAAAAATGTATGGTGTGTGACAACAGTGGTGGTCTTTTGATCTAGACTTAGAAGATCATTTTTGAAAAAAATAGAATGCGGTGATACATGTTGTAAAAACACATTGCTAACTCACTACATCCATTATTGAACATTTCTTATCCCAGACAGTAATTTTTAAATGTGTGAGTATCCCTGGGAGTCTACCATGACTCCTATTATATATACAGGAAATGATTCCCATTTGTCATAGTATCATGTAATCATAGAATCGTTTGAGCTGGAAGGGACCTTTAAAGGCCATCTAGTCCAACTCCCCTGCAGTGCACAGGGACACCTACAGCTAGATCAGGTTGCTCAGAGCCCTGTCCAGCCTGACCTTGAAGGTCTCCAGGGACGGGGCATCCACCACCTCTCTGGGCAACCTGTGCCAGTGTTTCACCGCCCTTATCGTAAAACACTTTTTCCTTATATCCACTCTAGATCTCCCCTCTCTCAGTTTGAAACCATTTTCCCTTGTCCTATCACAACAGACCCTGCCAAAGAGTCTGTCCCCTTCTTTCTTGTAGCCCCCCTTTTAGATACTGAAGGGCTGCTATTGGGTCTCCCCGGAGTCTTCTCTCCTCCAGGCTGAACTGCCCCAACTCTCTCAGCTTGTCCTCACAGGGGAAGTGTTCCATCCCTTGGATCATTTTTGTGACCCTCTTCTGGATGCACTCCAACAGCTCCTCCTGCACTGAGGACTCCCCACCTGGACACAGCACTCCAGGTGGGGTCTCACCAGCACAGAGCAGAGGGGCAGGATCACCTCCCTTGCCCTGCTGGCCATGCTGCTTTTGATGCAGCCCGGGATACAGTTGGCTTTCTGGGCTGGCTCATGTTCAGCTTGTCATCCACCAGTACTCCCATGTCCACTTTAGCACAGCTCTGCTCAATCTTTTTATCTGCTAGCTTGTATTGATAGCGGGGGTTGCCATGACCCAAGTGCAAGACCTTGCATTTTGCTTTATTGAAGCTCATGACATTAGCCTGGGCCCACTGCTCCAGCCTGTCTAGGTCTCTCTGGATGGCATCCTGTCCCTCAGATGTCTCAACCACACCACACAGCTTGGTGTCATTGACAAACTTGCTGAGGGTGCACCCGATCCCACTGTTGATGTCATTAATGAAGATATTAAAGAGTATCAGTCCTAGAATGGACTCCTGAAGGACACCACTCGTCACTGATCTCCATCCAGACATAGAGTCATTGACCACCACTCTCTGGATGCGATCTAGCAACCAGTTCCTCATCCATCGAAGAGTCCACCCATCAAATCCATATCTTTCCAGTTGAGAGAGAAGGATGTTATGGGGGACTGTGTCAAAGGCCTTCCTGAAGTCCAGATAGATGACATCAGTGGTTCTTCCCTCATCCACCGATGCAGTTACGCCATCATAGAAGGCCACTAGGTTGGTCAGGCAGGACTTGCCCTTGGGGAAGCCATGCTGGCTGTCTCGCATCACCTCCTTGTCTTCCACGTGCCTTAGCATAGCTTCCAGGAGAATCTGTTTCATGACTTTCCCTGACACAGAGGTGAGGTCGGTAGTTCCCTGGCTCATCCTTTCTACCCTTCTTAAAAATGGGTGTGACATTGTCCTTCTTCTAGTCACCAGGGACTTCACCTGACTGCCATGACTTCTCAAATATTATAGAGAGTGGCTTGGCAACTGCATCAGCCAGTTCCTCGGGACTTTGGGATGCGTCTCTTCGGGACCCATAGACTTATGGATGTTCAGGTTCCTCAGGTGGCCATGAACCTGATCTTTGCCTACAGTGGGAGGGACATTGCTCCCCCAGTCCCCACCTTCCAACCCAACCACTCAAGGGGTGCATGAAGAGCAGTTGTTAGTGAAGACTAAGGCAAAATGTTGTTGAACACCTCAGTCTTCTCCTTGTCTGTAGTTACCAGTCTTCCTGTATTGCTCACTAGGGAGGGGAATTTGTTTTCTTGCAAGTCAGCATTTATGGTTGGTATGGCCCTAGCTAAAGGAAACCAATAAAATTGTTTTAAATAATGCTTTTTCGGAGCCTAACAGAAATAATTTCTACACAAAAACAACTTTAATGATAACAGTTTGTTTTTTACTGTTACTACCTGCAGTATAATTTGACTGGATATTGAAGTTGTTATTTTTCAATATTTATGCTGAAACTTCCATATTTCATCATCTGCCATTTCAGTTTTCAATCTGAACGAAATGGACATGAATTATACAAATGCAATATATGCAGACATCAATCTCACAACACAGTCTGTATATTTTAATTAATGTCACCTACTGATATGCCCATGCTTGTCAGTGTGGCATTTTCAGTCCTACTCCAGCCACCTTCTCTTGATTACATCCTTGCTCTTTTCCAGCTGTATATGTCCTGATTAACACCATTTTCTTTCCAGGATGAAGAATACATAGCATATGTTGTATGGGGTCACATATAAAAAAGAACTGAAGCTATAATGGGTCAGCTATTTCAATTCAGCCTGTCACAAATGAGTATGATATGCAAGACTGACAGCAGTTTTCTTCCCTGGCTACAGTCACACAAGGGTTACAAAAGCCTGAATCCCACAATGACAGTGGGATGACACATGAACACAATGACTACTGCTATGGTAGCTTTGGCAAGTAATTACTAGCTCTTAGTTATCTACTGATAGCATAAGTGAGTAAATTTGGTATTTACACATACAGTTTCTCTGCCACAAGTCCACATAACAAAGAAATATTTGGTGTTCTTTGCTCTGTTATCAGAAAGCCAATTAATAAAGTACTTGCAAAAACTAAAGTGCCCTCAAGCATGAACCTAAATGATCAAAGCCAACATATACACAATCCAGCATTAGCGATGCTGTGAATAGAGAAATACAGCCTCCAGTGATTACAATGTTCCAGTGATTACAACATTCTCTGACAAATATTACACTTACATACACACAGAAATTATGAAAAAAGGCATGTATGGGTGAACAGTCTGAGTTGTCCCTTTCAACTAGGCTAGCCTGACAAACTGAAAGGCTAGCCAACCTCAGCATATCACGGTAACTGCAGTTATTACAAGTGCAAAGACTACTTTGCATCAGAGTATAAAACAATATACCACCTTTTCAACGTACATAATTAATTTTTTTTTACGCCTGTCAGATCCAAGTTTGATCAAAATTGCTGCAATCAAAAGCCTAGTAAATCCATGGTCCATTAGACAGTAACTGAAATGTCAATTTATTTCACTTGCTTAGTTCTCTTAACCACATTCACAATACTAATGAGGAATTCTGAGCTCTCTTCCTTGGATAACTATTTCTAAGTGAAAACCTATGTCAGATTAAAATAAACTCATCTCATTTAAACTTCAGTAAGTGTTCCCAGATTCTAAATAAAGGACAATATAAAACATCATGATACATCCACATACCAACTACTCTGTCCAAAGCTTTAGGAAATATGGATAAAGCGTGATATTACTCCACAGCATCATTACAGCTCTACAAGAATTTTAGTAGCCTGAAGTATTAAGGCAAAAACAACATACTGCGATGATGAACAGCATTTGAATTGTTTCCAGAACTCTGTTTGTGAACACATCTTGTAGAGGACTTGCAGGACTTTTTCTTTGACATGATAGACTCAGCACCTAACTATGCTTAAATCATTGGTTCTCTATCACATGCCCACTGTCTCTAAACACTCAGGAAGTCATAGAACCAGCTAGCTCTCTGATATAAGAGGTCAGCCTATCTGTTTTTATAACCTACAGGTATTTCCAAATGGGCCTTTGGATTGCAATTATCAAACGTTAACTCTGATCAGCTCTTAACACTGTTCCTTTGCTAGGAGAGAAGGAGAAATTACACTGCCCTCACCTCACTGGAAGATATCTCCAGCCTAGAGAAATACTCAGTTGCCCTCTTTGGGCAGATTTTCAGATGCACTGAGCAAAACCACAGAGTGATCTGAGAGATATACCCCACTATTACTAAAAATGTTCAGCACATGTGTGCATGCTGTGTTAAGGAATATGTAGATACAGAGATAATTAATATTGCATTTCAGAGTTTTGTGTGATTTTCTTGTGAGATGGTGAACTGTTCTAAGAAAGCATAAATTGCTTAGGCTTATGTAAATATTCTATTAAATCTCAAAGAAATCTAAACTGAATAGCTTACATTTAAAAGAACACATAATATTCTAAGTGTAAAGATGCTTTGAGAGTCTCAACTAGGAAGAAAAAAAAAAAAAGAAGAAAAGGAAAAGGAAAAGGAAAAGGAAAAGGAAAAGGAAAAGGAAAAGGAAAAGGAANNNNAAGAAAAAAAAAAAAAAAAGAAAAAGGAAAAAAAAAAGGAAAAGGAAAAGGAAAAGGGAGAAGGAAAAGCAGAAAGGAAAAGGAAAAGGAAAAGGAAAAGGAAAAGGAAAAGGAAAAGGAAAAGGGAGAAGGAAAAGCAGAAAGGAAGAAGGAAAAGCAGAAAGGAAGAAGAAAAAGGGGAAAAACAAAATTAGAAATTTGCTACAAGCATTCAAACAGACTTCCAGCTGAAGAGCTGATGAATCATGAAGATCAGCTTATGTGAGTGTTGAGCCAAAAAAGAGATGACAACTAATTTCAAATCTCAGAAAGCCAAAATTGGTGGGCTTTTTTCCTTTCATCCTAGTTATGAATAAGAGTTGTTTTAAAATCTTAACAGTAACTTATAATAAGAGCATCATAGTTGGTGACTGAATGTTTTGTTTGACTTTAATTGCAGTGTTCCCAAGACATATCAAAGACTTCATAGGACTAAAATAGCAGAAATCTTATTCATCAGAGAGCTTGAAAGCAAACTATTAAGGTTTAATTTCTATCACTTCTGTGGTTTATCATTTTGGTAACTTTAAAGTACTTACATATCTTGACTTCTTTAGTATTATTCTAAAGAGAAAATCATTTGACTTTATATACTCTGACACACACTGTCTAATTCTCAGAGCTCCCAGTCAACTAATTTTCTCTATTTGAATGACATACATCCAATTAGTCACTCCTGTCTTGTCTATGTAAAATGACATTACCTCCACAATCCATTGTTTTGTATAACATAAAGTTAGTCTTTATTGCAAATTTTGTCAGCACTCTGGAAACCATTCAACACACAAAACAAAAGCTTTTCCTTGCTTGAAGGGCTTGTAATCTCAGATGAAGCTGCGATTATTTGACTACGAAGACTATGAAAGGAAAACTGAACAGTGATTAATATCACCACCACCCCAACAGACACAGACACATACACACACATTTTTTTGTGGACACTGCAAAAACAAATGTTTTAGTACCACTGAAGCAAGAAGAGGACAGTCTGCCTTTTGTTTAAAGGTACCATTGGGAAAATGCTTTCTGCCTCAGGCAAAGTAGCTACGCCTGCTCCAAGACAGGACTACAGACAATTGTGGAAGGAGGAATTGCGAGCATCAGTTATCTTTTTTCTAAAGTCAGGCAGGGAAACAGTTTTCCAAACCTACGCTACAGATGTAGACACACACGTATATTTGTTCCCTTCAGCATTTGGACCCTGGTACCTGACACAGAGATGAGGATATTGCAGTGCTCATTATACATTTTGGCATTCTGACCACAAGGTCTAGAGCGAGAGAGGTGCCCTCTGCAATGTTCTGGTCTTCTGATCATCTTACAGCAGGTGACACACAGATGTCCTTTCTGGCACAGGCACCCAAGTCTCCTTTCCAGGGAAATTAGGACGCCTCTACTAAAATAGAACAGGGATGTGGCTGGGGTGTGCACCTGTGATTCACAGTTGGAGACAGTCCCCATGACTCTGCTTTAAGAATATGATTGGACTAAGCAGCACATCGCACTGAGTAGAACAGATTGTAACTATGCAAATGGTAGGCTGCTGACTCTTCAGCAAGAAATAAATGTTGAAGGATGATTTTGGCCCTAAGAAAAGTCATGCTTATTGGCATTAAGACTGACATGGAACAGAAACTGTGGCAAATGAAAGGGTAACAATATTTCACTATGAAGAAGAAGAAAATATTTCCCTGCAGTGAAGGTTTCTAAAGATAGTTAGCGTTTCTTGCATTGTACCCTTCAAAGCACCAAATGCATTCATTTTAAGGCAGTAATTAAAACATTTCTTTCACCACGCTGAAAGAGCAATCTCCTACTATTTCAATGCTGTAGTAAAGATTAATCCTTACCATCCACAGGTGTGGTTGTTCTGATAATAAATAAAACTGTGTTATCAATGCCTGGAAAACACTAGGGAAACAGCTAACTAAAATAAAGCAGGTCAGTTCTGCAGTTTACACACAAATATGTTTTAATTTCTTGTTGTATGTTATTATAACTGCTCTGCTACAACACTTGGTCGACTCATGTAATGACAACATGGGCAAGAAAAGTGAAAAGAAAATTAAATTAAAGCAGGATGACCTGGCAACATGGAATTTAAGCCTTCTTTTCCCTGTGACTAAAAGATGGTATTTAATCAACAGCTGTGTGCTTTGAATTTGAGTCAAACTGTCTCAGAAGGCCCTTGACCAAAGACAATTACAGCCCATGAATGGCAGTTATTTTATGTAGTTTAGAATTTTCCACATTGAATTTCTGTTTCCTATTCATCCAAAGTCCACTAATTCTATATTAAAATAAAGTGTTAATCATGTCATTCTACATACATTGGTTTAAGGCCAGAGAAGTTCAAGACTAAGAACAATAAATATTCCTGCATCCTATTTACCTGGCACTTAAGTCGAAAGCTCTGCATTGTGCATGCTCTTCACCTCAGATAACTTATTGCAGCTGCACAGTAGCTAACAGTTCTGTTCTGAGATTCAAATTAAAATTCTCTTCTGTTAAAATTCTCTACTATTCTCTACTATGAAGGTGTTCAAAATTCACCCATAAAAATGTACTCCTTGGAGGCACAGTGTCTCAGCCCAAGAACAGATATTTAGATTTTTTTCCAGAAAGTATCTGAGAGCAAATTTAAAAAATCATCTGTGAGCACAAAGTGAACCAAGCATCATTGTGAAAAAGGATGGTTTGGTTTGACAAAGGAGCACTCGGTAGGGTGGAGAACCTTGACTCACTCGAGGCACTAGCTGCGAGGTGGCTGGCGTCCCTGACAGCAGGAGCAGCCCTGGCTCCTGCCCAGTGCAGTCACACAGCCCCAATAACACGCCTGCACAGCAGTACAGATGGATCCCCTTCAAGCATATGTCTCTCATGCAAAAGGCTGCAGTCCTCTTACACTCTAACATAAGCTTTCCACATCCTGTTCCGTCCTACGAAAAGGAACCAGATTTATTTTGCTTCCTTCTGCCGTATGTGCTTCTGTGGAGAAAAGAGAATTTGTCCTAGTAAATGAGCACATCATCCAAAAGGAAAAAAATATTAGTCTTATTCCTCTCCCTCTCTCAGTCTCAGACTTGACAGGGAAAAAAAATGAAAAATCAAGGGTTTAATGTGGAAACCTACTTTTGATATTTTTTTTTCTAATACACATTTATGATTAAGCTTTCCAAGCATTCAGTATGATTAATATATTAATCTTTTTAGTCAATTTCCTATCCATTTTAGACAACAAAAGTGGAAGAATAGCAAAATATTTCTGATCCATGTTCCAAAGGCATGCTCTTGCAGCATTTTCTCCAAGGTACCATTTGAAGGCACATCGTCATTTCTCTTTAAGGCTTATCCAGCATTGCAAATCTCCCTTTGAAGCCTAAACATTGTTGGATAAGTAATTAGAGAAAATAGTTCCAACTGCTGAGAAGCTGTTATAATGAACAAAATTTTCCTGGTTAGATTAATGTTTTCAAGGATGTATTGGTAAATAGTTCTATGTAAAATGCTGCTATATTGAAGCATCTTGGAGAGAAGTGATTTTGAGAAATGATTATAATAAACCCACCACAATAATCTGTAGGTATTTACATACTTTCTTGTGGGACGTGTAAGCTACAACGTGAGGAAACTGAAATGTACAACATTATCTTTGTATTCCATTCATCTGATGGAAGGCATCTTTATTTTAATTTGCAAGAATACCCGAAGTCAAAATTGGTGCCAAAGAACACTAAAGATTACTTTCTAGTCTTCTTTATGGGACTGCTTTCTCTTCAAATAAAAAACAGTGACAATGTCAGGGCAACAGGTTGTCTTTATACCATACCACGGTAAATCACTTCTTGACCTGAAAGAAGCATGCTTGGACTGACTAACTAGCTTTTAGGCCAGATTGTACAGGTGCTTGGCACAAAACAGTGACTCCACAGGATCTAGCTAAAAAGGTTTCTGTGGGAGAAACAGCAGAAGGTAGATAGTCACCAGATTGATGATAGAATAGAAAAATGTCTCCCATAGAAAAAATCTAATGACAATTTGGCCACACACTGTTCAGAGGGGAGCATGCATGTTGCTGTGTTTGAAACACGAGCAATTACCCTGTCTCCAGAACAATCTTTTGTGCAGGCTCTCTGCCTGCCAAATCTGACACAATTTGTTTCACAAGTACAGGAGCTGGAATGTGAAGCACCAGTTACCAGAACAGGAAGATTCCCTTGGGAGTAGTTATTAAATATGCATGTATATTCATGAATACTTCACAGTTCTTCACTGACCACGCTACATGAACATTCATTAAAATATGTAGGAGATCATGAAAACTGCATGAATGACAATGAACATAAAATGAGACATTTTGTACCACTTTTTGATAAGTGACATCTGGACCTTCAGGGATACTATTTCATTGTCATACTCTTCAATATCTAGCTTAGATGCTCTGAATTACCCTCTGCAGCAACCTGCACTGTGCCTTAACAGGCTACGTAGAGAACACCTAACACCTGCATTACAAGTCTGTAATAGCTGAACATAAACGCGAGTCTACATATAACAGTATCACCCTTGCAAATAGCATTCAAGCAATCATTTCTCAAAAAAATTCCCATTCTCTTACATGTTTTCCATAAAAGAATACTCTCAATATATTCTGGGCAAAACTAAAAACTCAGCTTACCCACTCTACCTAACATAACTAATGATCTGCTACCCAGAGAGGCTGCCCAGTGAAGCTGTGGATGCTTCCTGTGTAACCTGCTGAAATGTGCCAAATCTACTAAAAGTTCTAAAGTTGAGCTTTTAGAGATTTCCAATAAAATGACTCAAAGAGAATGAGTAAAATGTCTTTTTGCATGATACCACTTGGAAATACAGGTTTCCTTAACTGAACTACGTTTAGAGATGAAAAAGTCTGTATTCTCTCTATTCTGAGACCTGGAATGTTTCCTGGTCACATTGATCTTTCTTCCATCTACCCTCATAAAATTATTTTTCAGGCCTTCCACACTCAAATTACTTACTTGTCCATAACTTCCCAACTGTACATACACAGTCATATTGAGTTATCTACAGATAAAACACACAAATCAGACAACTGACCATATTGAAAACTCCTTTGATATAAATCAGTTGCAAGAGATTCAAATGAGTACACAGAGAAACTTGCACTTTCGTAACTAAATTGATTTAGAAATCAATGTCATTGAGATCAGTGTCACTTTTTTTGAGGGATGGCCTTAAACAGCCATTTCTTTCCAGTCAGTGTGGACATTCTCTGGATATAACATATGACTTTCCTGTTTGTAGCAGCTCAGATACCTCTTACATAGGTTTGATTCAACTTCACCAAAGTGTGTGAAAGCTGTCCACTGACTCTAAACAGCTTTGAATTAGCTCTGTGTGGAACGTATGACTTTATGAGCGAAATACAAAAATATTGTATTACAAACTTATTTGCTTGATGTACAGTACGCTGTTCTTAGTCTCTCACCCCATGTAAACCCCTATTATCTCTCCTTCTCCTTATTACGGCTGTTTGCAGTAAACAATTTAAATTTTAAATAATAAATTTAAATAAACAATTTTTAATTTTCATTTATAAGCTCCCTACTCAGTTGTTTTGCCATGTCCAACACTGTATGTTATTAAAAAGAAATCTGGATTTAATCCTGAAAACAAAGTTTGTTTTCTTCCCTGTTATTATGCTGGGAAGTAATGTTGACAGATGGATCAACCTGTTTCCCCTTAAATGCCATTATGAGTGGATAATGAAGAAAAAAAAAAATGAGCAATTTAGATTAGATTACTGAGCTGAAAGCAGACTATTCTAGTAACAATTACAGAAAACTTACTTATTTACATACAAATAGCTAAGAAATTTCAACTCAGGATGTACCTTAAGACACAGAATAAGAAGTTCAGTAAAATAAGGCTTAGGTGCATCTCCGTGCTTGGTGAGATGATTACAACCAAGTTTCCAACAAACAAAAGAAAGATGAAAAGCCATTATGAAGTCTTTATTGGAAAAGAAAGAGACATAGATCTTTTAGAAGTACTCCCAGAACAATCAGAGCTCCAATATCATGAATTTCTATATTTGGAAAGGTTCAGTTCTAGTATCAGCCAATCATGCTTACACAGGGTTCCAGTGAGCAGAATGCAAGCAAAAAGAACAATATTGAGAATAAAGTTTGAACACACCATATCTCTATTTCTGTCTTAATTATAGCCCAGGGCTCAGTCAGTTGGATACCTGTGAGTTAAGTCAGTGGACCCTTCCTTTCTGTAGGCTTGCCTGAGAAAGATGTCAATGATCTGAATCTCACCAAGCTGTTTCCTTGCTCTGTTTGAGAAGTGCTGCTGCTGCCTCCCTAGCTGCTGCCCACTCCAGCCCAAAGAGCAGAGTGCAGGGACAGGGTAGATTTGGCAGTGTTTGTACACCAGATGACTGACAGATATCTCAGTCATCAGAGATAAAACACAAATGCTGCCATCATGGTATTTCTGTTTCCTTATTTTCTTTTAATTTTTATTAAACATGGACTAACTTTTCAAGACAGAAACGTTACGCTTTTTGGGTTGTTCAGTAAGCCCTGATATGTGTGGTCTAATAAATAAAACTACTGTCTTAAGAAATAACTCATAGACAAGGATAAAGCATTTTGGACTGATGTTTGGTGAACATGTGGATTAAATGTTTCCTCTCAAAGCTAGGAAGATATCAGAAAGGGGTGTGAATTTAGGAGAAAAGACTTCCTTCCTATCCTGTTCTCCAGCTGTCATACAGTTTCTAACGGTGCCACGGCTTTTAGTGGAATAACATTACTCCCTATTCTTCCTGAAGACATTTTTGTAGAAATAGGAAAATAGAAGAAAATGTTAAAATGTTCTCTTACATCCCACTATATCTGTATGTTTTTAACCCACTTGTGGGTGATCACTCTAAGGGAAATGTTATTTTCAGTGACAACTTGCTGGCACAGTCCTACCGGCAACAGTGAATAATGTCATCAAAAACACTACCATTTGGCAAAAAGGTGTTGATCAACAGTGTTGTCTGTACTAAATCACTGCCTCGCTCACTGACCACTCAGTTGGCAGAGATATAAGTGAGGTTTGCACATAACCCAGACTGCGGACATGACCAGATGCTCACTCATAACTGTTGTTTATTTGCTTTGAACAAGAGTCCCTAAAGGGTGCTAAATTCTGTCATCAGCAACAGGGTGACCTGGCTGTGGAAGCTGAATATTTGACAACAGAAAAGGTCACACTTGTGAAGAAGCGAAGAAGAAAAAGAAAGCCTTGAGTCCCCAGAAAGGAAAGATTTCTGCAAAGAAAATACTACAATGAAAGTCAGAAGGAAAAAAACTTCCTGTAAGTGTAAGGAATTTTTACTCACTGTAACCAAACTCCAGGGAGATCTATCTAGATAAGCTTTGCAGAGTGTCAGGCAAGATATGCTATGCAAAACATTTCTTCTAATCTTGAGCTGCTCCTGTGCTGTTAATAAATCCTGTTTTTAATTAGACCACTGGAGTCTTAGACTTTTGTAAGGAAATTTTCATACATGTTGTCCCAGAGAGATGAAACTTTCAATCACTAAAAGGCAGTGGAAGAAAGGTGGCTGACAGAATCTTTCTCCAGGGACCACCAGTCAAAAGGGACAACTTTGCACTTATTTTAGTGCTATATTACTATTGCAGGTATAAGGTCATAGGCATTCTTCTTCCACTGACCAAGATCAAGAAGCAAATTCAAAAGAAACTGTGAAGAACAGAACATTTATCTTCTTTTTTCCTTTCTCAGACTTTAAAAATCTAGGCAAATAAAAGGAATGGTAAGTAGTTCTACTACCAAATGACAAAATCTGAAATATGAGATTCAATTTCAGAGACTGGAATTGCAAACATTTTCAAATGCTACTTGTGGTATTATTAGTGTAGGATTTTTTGTTTCTTTGTTTGTTTGCTTGTTTCTCCCCTGTCGCAATATGAAATGAATTATAGGAATGCTTTTTTGAAAGCATTGAGAATCCTCATTTAGAGTACATTAAGATTGACAGTGTCATTTCAAATAACAAACCTACAACAAACAGGAAAAGCAAAGAGAGATCTGCAGTCAGTCCTATGGTTAAAGGCATCTGCCTTAATAGCTAATGAAAGTTAAAGCAGAAAAATATTGAAAGGTGTGGAATTAAAAAGCTTTGACTATATGTGTGACAAGTATCCAGAATTTTGATGAAAATATTCTGTTCAACCACACACTAATCTCCTATAATCTTCTTTCCTGCACAGTTGTACAGACATGCTCCCAAAGGAAAAAAATATGAATGTTTAATATTGTTTGATAATAAATTACTG
>VXAV01011883.1:236476-258406 GCA_013399715.1 Alectura lathami
CCAAAAAAATTTTTTTTTTTTTTTTTTTTTTTTTTTTTTTTTTAACTCCATCTTCATTAAGATTCCCACGCGGCATAGCAAGGTTGTGGTTGCTATGTGTGACTCACTTCCAGCTTTCAGCGGATGCTGCTATGCCAGAGATTCTTGCCTATGAAAATAGATCCAGGGATGAAATTAAGAAGAACTCTGATATCCCTCTGAGTTGGACCCAATAGGTGCCAGTATAAAACACATTAAGAGTTTTTGGACCTCAGGTCATTCTTCAGGAAGGCTGACTGTAGCACTGGGACCTGTAACAAGGAATCAAACTATACTTCTTGCCTGGGATCTTCTCTCTTCTGTTTCATAGAGCACAGTTGCTATATGAATAGGTGAATTTGCTAGAATATGCAAAATTTTGCTGATCACCAAGATAAGCATCACCTCATCACCACTGCATTCATTCATCCACATCACCCGTGACTGAACGTGCCTGCACTATACAGCTCCTTTTACTACACAGTTCCAGATTTTGTCAAGTCATACAGCACCTACTACCTACATAGCTTTTAATGAAGTTTCTGTTGCTTTGTGTAGATGAGAAATTTTCCTTATGTGAAATTCTTTACAGGTTCATGGCCTAGATTTGCTTCCATCTGCTTTATCTCTATCCTATCAACACTAGCTATGAGATCTGATAAAACAAAGTTGGTAGCAGGTTAAGTAAGACGAGCATAACACTTCCCATTATGAAGTACAACTGTATTTAGAAACTTGAACTCTTTGTTGGCAACAAGCCTTTCATCTTCAAAAAAAAAGACGAACAACTAGAGCAAGAAACACTGCTTTTGCTTTTGCATTGAAGAAATGGTTGAATTGCAGAGGCATACACAGTAAAAAAAGTTACTGCTTGTCAGTATGGAAGCATAGCCCTTAGGAAAATGTCAATAGTTTGTTGCCATGATATCTAAAAATGAACATGACAGTGTCAGGTTAATGCCATTGCATAAGCAGCACTGAAAACATTGCTAGAACAGGGTTACAGGAAGCGATGGCATTTTTGCCTCTCTTCCAGGCAAATCATGCATGACAACTGCCTAAAATTAATAAGTCAGTTAACAAGTTAATTGATGAAGACGCAATATTTCTTCAATCTGAGCAATTCTGACCTTCATTGGGAATGGAACACCTCCCAACACCTCACATGAAAGATACACACAAAGGAAATGCAGAGGTGGTGAGATTTCATCTCTCAAACATCAGCTCTCTCCTGTTTTGCTTGAAGGGCTACAGGAAGGAAGAGGGCAAAGAGCCACCACTCAGCCTTCTTGCTTATCACTGTGGTGCCTCAGAAAGCAGGAAGGGACACGTATTCGTAACTGATAAAGCTACTCAGAACGTGTCTGCTCTTTTACACATAGACATAGTGTGGACAGGCACTTAACAATAATTACTTAATTGCTAATTTTAATATGAAGTGTTTCACCCCAGAATTTAAATCAAATACTTGTCTTTCTGTTTGTTTGTCTTCTTTCATTTAACTGCATAGTATTTATTTTGCTTTTAAACTATACTTGCAGCTTTTTAACAACAGCTGTGTTTTCTGAGCCTAAAAATACTAGAAATGATCTCTGTTAATTCCCTGAACCACTATAAGCCTACAGGATATCAAAGCCCAGAGATGCTCCACCCTTCACTCTAATGAACAAGTTTTGAAATCTCCCTTCAATTTTAAGAAAATTGCAGGCACAGAAACACTGTATTTTAATAACTAAGGGTTTTATGCAAGGGTTTTATACACTAATTGTCCAGACAAAAAATTACTTGGTTTATTTTCATGTGCACCCAGTGATCAGATAAAATGCATGCAAAGTAAGCACCTGGAGCTAGCATACATTACTTTCATCATATCTCTATCAGTCTGAGACATACTTTTTTTTCTATCCTGTAACCTAATAAGCTATATATATAAATCTTGTGAAATAGATTACATTGCTATTTAAAACCACCAAGCATCGTAGTGAAATCAGCAGGAAAATAACTTAATGAACTTTAATCATCATGCTTGTATTGTTATAGAAGGTATTTTTCTCCTGCAGACAGTTTGAAAAAAAAAAAAATATTCCTTAGCATTAGCTAAATTAAAAAATTCAATTATTTCACTTTTTTATGAAACAGAACTTTATTATGATATAACATTTTAACTAATATGTAAATGTATGGCTATCAAGGAGGTATTTTAATTGCATATATAGTCTATCATAAGAACTCACTCTCTTTATGCAAGTATACTTTAGCTGATTTAATTATTTAGCCTTCTAATTACACAGTCCATACCAATCAACCAAAATGAAGCACTTGTATAATCTCAATTTCACATGTCAAATCACTGAATATGTTTTTGCATGATTCTCATGTTAACTAGAAAGCCATATTTTGAATGAATGACAGTAAGTATGAGAGCTTAGGGGCAAAACACAAAAGGCCTTTCTGTAGAACAATGGCAGTCCCTACCTACTCGCTTTTCTCCAGACCTTCATTTCTCATTGGATGAGATCAGAAAAGCATCAGTACTTTGTTGGCTTTAACGGAACCTTTTCCTATTCTTAATTTTGCCCAGACTTTTTGAAATTCTCATCTTTTTTTCTTTTACCTTGTCTCCTTCTCACCCCTCCAGCCACCTTATCCCTCATAACTTGACCACAGGTTTACACCTTTTGTCCTGGGCAAGGTGTGACTACCCATGTGGCTGGGTTAAGGCAGGATTTCCATTCTTCCTATGGGGGCTAGCTTGGCAAGCAGTCTTATTTTTCTGGCTTTTGGTTGTGCATTCTTAAAATATCCTGAGCCCAGTCCCATCAGAAACAGGCTGTTGTGCTGTGCTGCAGGGAACGCTCACAGGTTCACTTTGGGAACTTTACAACAGTTTGCACTTGCAGCTTGTGGCGGTGAACATTAAGTACTGTCGGAGGTGCTATGAACTGCTTCCTGGTGCAAAGGAGACCAGGTTTCTCTGATGAACCCTACAGAAAGGTGATGTCAGATCTTTCTGGCCTGAGGTCTTCCCTTTCCCCAGCCCCAGAAAAGAACTGGAACATACTCAAAGACAGGTTGGCCCCCAGTGTTTTTGTTATACTTCTTTAACTTACATTAGGAAAAAAAAAAATAACGCCTATAATAATGGAATGGGAGAAAACAGAAGGACCACAGCCCTTAATCTGTCACTTAAATGCCATTACTTCATATATGAGAATGTTCTGCTCAGTTGCGTAAATGAAAACTGAAATGCACACATCTTTAAAGAACTATAAAAGTTGTTTCCTTTACTTATTCTAATTGCAGTATTCAAAAATTTGAGATAGAATAAAAAAACAAGCTGTTTTAGTACAGCCACAACATAAGTACCAGTGAGTGAGTTAGCATCGGTTTTGCAAAATTTGCCCTAACCAACTATAACAAACTGAAATTAATTTAAGAAGTTGGCACTGCCTTAATTGAGTTTTCATAAGTGATCCTGTGAAGTGAAAAATCATTTTCTTACAGAATAAAACCAAAAATAATGCAGTCCACGATCTCAGAGTGAAATGAAATGATATATAGTATTTATAAAATATTAAACATTTCACCATAGAAACCTGGTGCCATTGCAGTTGGAAAAAGTATATTAATTTACATTGTTTGCTAAATGTTCAAAAATTTTTCATACTCTTATTAGACAGTATGGAAAAAACATAGCAGAAGTGTGAAATGAGAACCACATTTCACTGTGCTCCACTAGAGGGTAGCCTGTCTCAGTCAGGGCTGGAGTGTTGAATTCATGCAAGACAGCCAACATTTTCTTAGTTGAGACCTGTTGATAACCAACTCTTCATATTTCCCTATTGTTCATCTTCCATTACAAAGTAATTTCCTTCATATAAAACAGTATATACGATAAAAAAAATTTATCTTAACAAAATCTCTCTCACTTATTGTTTTGCATTTCTAGAAGGGATAATAAATTTCAGCGCAGACTTCCCTTAAATTCATAAAAATAATCATGAATTATTTTACAGTGTTTGAAACCTCTGTAGTTTGTACGCCCTCTGTTCACAGAGAAAAATAAAAAATAAAAATTCTTCACAAAACAATCTGGCACAAATAAAGGAGAAAGGAAAAGCAAAGGAAGAAGGAAGCAGGAAAGGAAAAAAATCTGTCTAGTGCTTTGTTTATATACTTGGATGGCCATAAAAGAGACAGTCAGGTAGAGAGACTTTCACAGAAACTGATTTTATTTCAACAATCCCTTCCTGAGTTTATTCTCGATTTTTATTTCTTGGGAAAGCGTATTATTGCTCTTACTTTCTGTTGATAAACACATGCAGTAAAATTTAATATTTTATAAAATCTCGAAAGGGAGGATTATGAAAAATCCTTTACTCTCCTATACTAAAAAAAAAAAAAAAAAAAAAAAAAAAAAGGCAGCAAAAGAATGGGGAGGAGGCACATTTTTCCTGAATGGTTCCAACAGACAGCATCCCTTGAACTGCAGTAACCTCCGCAGAACTTCAGTGATCTCTAATCAGCTGATCCCAACATAGATAACATCCTTATACAGCCTTAAAAATAAAATAAAATAAAATAAAAAAATTAAACCTCCCGAGCTGTTCTGTGAAAACACAGACCGTGCCCCGCAACTCCCACGAATCGCAAGAGGCATCTGGCAGCGTGCAGAGGCTCGTTCCCTGCACCCGTCCCCGAAGCATCAGTGTCACGTAACAGACAGCTTCCCACGGCCAACCAGGCTGCCGCAGCCGCGCGCTGCGCTGCAGCCGGGCACGCCGGAGCGCTGGCTCCTCTCTGGGGAGTGGAAGGGGCTCAGTTCTTAATGACCGCTGAGCAGGCAGCACCATGTCAGAGTGACAGCCCAGAGGGCGGACGAGGCAGCGCTAACCGCCATGGAAACAAGGAGAAATAAGAGCTAGCGAGCAGCGATCCCTCTCTCCCTCTCCCCCCGCTGGATCGCGAGCCTCAGGCAGGCGGCAGCAGCGCCCTGGCAAGCGTAGGGGAGCTCAGCTGGCAGCACGGAGAGTCTCTCACGCTGCAGGATATCGGTAGATACATCTTTGTATTGTATACCGTTAGATACACACCCACACGTACACGCAGCTGTTCAGACTCTGGCTTTAATACAAGTAATGTGGTTGCCTGAAGTAAGGAATCAAAATGACCGAGATGCAAGAACTCCTCCAGCTCTGAAACTACTCTTATTGTAGGGTAAGTTCCTCTTTATTTTCAATCTTGTCCTTTTATCTTAACACGTAAACTCCTTCCCCTTCCTCGTTTTTCTAAAGTTGTTTTATTAGTGCGTTTTCACATTTTACTTTCTCAACAGAAATGCAAATGCAATTTGCTTTTCATGCCAGAGATAATCCAAATATGCTTGTGAGACTATCAGAATTGTGCGTTTGTTAGCTTGAAAGAACATCAAAGGGTACAAAATTATAAAGGGGGAATGTTGCCCCTGATGTTTCAGATGCAAAATCAAATTACACAGCTGCTCTGTATTCTGAAACCAATAAAACAAGAGACAGGACAGCCTCCTTTCTTCTCACCAGGGCTAAGATTAAGGGAAATGCTGTTTATGTCAGGACCTAAAGCCCACTGAGCGGCAAGGCTGAATGAGCATATCACAAACAGTTACTGAATTTCTGCCAGGCTACATCTTAAGAATTGTAGCAAATGATTTCGCTTAAAAACATCCCCTTTCCAGTCAGGAGGGACAGTGTGAATGTCTGATTACTGATGCAGCTGGAACGGACGCGTTAGGTAAAAAGGATGGCATTAAGCAGAACAGTTCTCATCTTTGGTAATTAACAGGATCACAGCAGGGTGCCTCCAAAGTGTGTTTTCATATAAGGAGACTGTTCAAATCCATCACTATAAAAGCTGTGCCTGCTTCAGTATAGGAAGGCTTAAAACTGTCTCTGCTCTCCCTGTCTTTGTTTTCACATGTCTAGTTTGAGTTTTTGCCCAGCACTGCTGTTCAGAAAGAGAAGAACCCAACACAGGGAGGCTGAGGGAGATGCAAATGTGTGTGTGGTGGGGTGGGGGTGGGGGCTAGGAAAAATACAGTAATTCTGAACCAATTTAATCAATATAAAATGCTATGCGAGCAACACTGTTGCCTAGTGTGTCTGTATTTGTGCATATGTCATTTCTTTTATGCAGTATTACAGTATCCTAGTATTCCTTCAGATGAAAACACATTTCAGGGAAGTCCATCAGCATGGATCTGTGATTCACGCACCAGTGAAAGACAGATTTTAGTTTATACCATGAAAAAGACAGGTAGCTATCTGCTGTATGCTTCAAAGCGAAAAAATGCAACCTAAATCTTCCTGCATCATTATGTTTGCTTTTTAGAATAGTATGCCTGCATTAAAAACATCTCAGTACTACTTCTTCAGCCTCTCCCCTCTCCATCACTACCCACCCCCTACACCTTGCAGAACATCACAAACAATCTGTTCCATTGTAGGAATGCAATTATTCACTTGCAATTTTAGAGAAACAAACACTGAAGCAACATCAACAGATATCCAATGGCTGTAAGCCTGCCACCTTTCCATAAATGTCAAGAAATGGGTAGTTTAACAATATGTATGGTAAGAAGTCAATTAATTCAGGTGACCTTTGTAAATGGTGACAATAAAGCAGCTCTGACAATATGCCACAGCATTCGATTTTCCCTCTGGAAAATGAATGAGCTTAAGAAGAGGTTTCCTTTTCAGAGTACAGAATGAAAGGTATTGAAGCATTAGCTCCTGCTATTGGCAAGCTTGCTTCCTCTGTTTCAGCTGTTGTATGAAATCTGTTTAAAGCAAGCTGGTTTATTTTATGATGTGACCCACAATCCCTGGTTCCATTAATTAAATAACCCCTGTCCACTCACACTGCACGTGCATTTCAGTTGTCAAAATTAGAATTTCAGGCTCCTGGTTTGCCTTTTTACAGAACATGGAATGCAAGAAGGAGGGAGAACCTGATTCTTACCTCTTCATGCTGTATGCAGAGGAGTACTCAGATGAAACTTTTTCTATTATATATCATGTTACATGCTCAGCTTTTCTGAGTTTATTCTTACTCATTTTTAATGTAAAAATTAACTGTGGGTAACTTTACACTAACAAACTAACGTATTGGTTTTTGCCACACATGGTCTAATGCACTACTTTAAAATATAGATATGGCAAGTGCTTCAGAAAAAATCGGTTCTCCCAAACATGTATGTACAAAGAGAACATGCTGTAGATGCATTGTCTGGGTACACAGCATACACAATCTTAACCAGTGCATCAGCCAGAATGTTTGGTGACTGTTGTGGTTAATACTCCCCAAAAGCTCTTGCAGTAAGGCTGTAGTGTCAGACAGTGACTGGCTGACGTTGTTATGGCAACCCCACCGCACCGCCTTCCCGGGTGGGCAGTGGGCCTGAGCCTGACAGCACAGCGTGGGGGCCCAGGAACAGGCCAGTGCTGCTCGCTGGCACCCGCGTTAGACAAACCAGACCAGAGAGACAACAGTGCTACCTGTAACGCAGATCAAAATGCCATGCATAATCTCTGTTAACTTCTGAAAATCTGCATGTCCTGCAGATCACTCATCCCTCCACACTAGAGGACAAAATTAAGTGTTTGCAAGTGAGAGCAGGTCATTAGCAGAGTTGCAGACACTTTCTGCGACTCTTACCCCCCTCATCTTTTCTGTTTGGTGAGTACCAAGCATCTCTAAATGGCTTTGAATGGTGTTTAATAGCCAAATTTGAGAGCAGCTCACAGTAGAAGTAAAGAAGTAGAAAACAAAGATTTTTAAGACAAGCTCTATCTTCCGAAAGGAAAATGACCAAACAATTAAACATTTCTTGAACTTCAGGAATACGTATTCTGTAAGTTATGGTACTTCAACGTTGCAGTTAATTCATATATCCTTCCTTCAAGTAGTACTATTAAAAGCTGAAGGAAAAGAAATAAATGTCTAGAGAGAGACATTGCCAGAAACTATCCCGGCAAACTTCAAATTCAACAAACTCTACATAACTAGCCAAATCTGACAATGAAAAACAAATGACATATAATTCTCAAGCAACTATTTTCCAAAGTAGATTTGCCTAAAAATGTGCAACTTTTAGAACATACATTTCTTCTTTTTTTTACCCTCCCCCCCCCATATTACTTTAGAAAGAATAGTAATTCTCATGCTAACAATACAAAGAGCAATTAAAATCCTTTCCTTTTTTTGAAGGGAAAATGGCAGTAGAATTTGAGAAGAAACAATAGTGACAAATGTCATTAAAAAGGTCATTAAACACATTAGTATTAATAGAAAATCAATACTTCTCATTTCAACTGTAATGTAACAGGAAAAGCAAATTATCTTGCCTTTTGCTTATTCAACTGACCAATCCACAAACTGTTAAATGCCACAGTTGTGAAACATCATTGTTCATAAAGAACATTTGTTAATATTCTTGCTGCTAAAAACTTTCTTTAAACAAATAGTATGAACCTCAGTGATATACACAAAATCCATAAATGATGTTGTCAGTGTCACCACAATAAATCTATAAATAATGTCATCAATATCATCACAATACATTCATATTCTCAGCTGACCTGAACTGATCAAGTTTCATTATCACAGCACATGGAGCTATACTCATCTGCACCAGAGGAGTATCCAATATGGATGTCAATAAAATAATTCCACATTGGGCTCTTTTGGAGTAGCTGAGTGTGCCGCCTGGTGAGAAAGAACACTTTCACAAAGGCAAAATACAAACTAATTTCATAATTTTGCTTGATCCAACAACCCTCTTCTGACAGGATTTCCTATTCTTTATACCTCATATGTAACAAGAGATCAACCATAACAAAAATGAATAGTAAGGGAATCAAGAGAGTCAAGATGTGTATATTTTCTTCTCAACATTTAAAAACATGCTCTAGTCACACAAGGTAAAAGAGATATCATTTGATAATAAATTACACTTACCATACTCACTTCTATTTTATGATTTCTTAGCTTTAATTTACAAACTGCTTGGAAGAATAAGCTACAGATGGGCTCATGCCTAGCATTCCCAAGCCTGCTTACTGGTTAGCTGCACAGCACAAACAAATGCACAGACATTAAAATGAATGGAAAGCTTAATTTCATAAATAGATATTTATACATTGCATCCTTG
This sequence comes from Alectura lathami, assembly GCA_013399715.1. Lineage (NCBI taxonomy): Eukaryota > Metazoa > Chordata > Aves > Galliformes > Megapodiidae > Alectura > Alectura lathami. The sequence goes on from VXAV01011883.1 coordinate 245,682, forward strand.
AAACAATTACCCTTCATTTGGAAATATTTCTTCTCTACCAAAGATTTGTTTCAATAAAGCTCTTTCTCTTTCAAGCCAGCCTATTTGCTGTAACTGCTTGGCCACAATCAGCAATGCTGTAATTCAAAGGAAATAAGATCTCTGTGCTCCCATTATTTCTATTCATCTGCTATATTTATGGAATTCATTAAAATATCTGCCCCTAATTTAATGGTAGCTTAACTCTAATGACCTATGAATTAGAATAGAAAAGATTTTTTGACTCTTTTCTGCTTTCAACTCCCACAGTCCCAGTTAAACTGGGAAATGCTTTTTGACAACACTGGTACAAAATAAATCATTTAACAGTTCTCCTTCTTGCATAAGCATGTGTACTTAGTGGTAAATACTGCAACACTGAGGGAAATGCTGTAGGGATTCTGTTTTTTTTTTCAAAGTATCGACTGATTATTAGAGTTACCTCAAGAGTATTTTCTTACAATGCAAATAAGACTCTGCCAGGAAATCACAGAATATAATACTTTAAAGTGTCAAACATTTGGTAGAAGAAAGGTGAAAATACATCTTAAGTTTAGCTGTACCAAAATTTCGCCGGATATTCAGTTACCAATATGAAAAAACAAAACAAAAAAAGTTTATACGATTTTCTGCCTAAGGATTGGATAATTTCTGATAGTGCCTGTTGAATAAGTTACAGAAAAATAACCCACAATAAACTTCAGGTAGTGGAACACACAATGAGGAGCAAATTTGTGAGGAGACATTTTTAAAATCACCACAACATAGCCATTATCCTGGGGAAGAGAAGATGATTCTCCTAATAGCCTTTACAAATGCAATGTGATGGCAACACAAGGGTCAAAAATCACCAGGGCTCTTCTAGTGTGGTGTGGAGAGGTTTGAGGAAACCCCAGCTGACAATCAGCTTAGCTTTGACATCCTGGGGCTAAAACACAAAGTCATCCATATTCAAGACAGCAAAAGAAATATATCCCTCAACTGGGAGGGACTTAAATAAGTGCAAATGTTTAAGTTGTTCCCTGAATAAGGATAAACACAAATGTCTCCTAGTTCTGCTGTATAATAGCACAACTCCGCTGAAAACCGAGATATATTCATGTCACTATTTATATCATATTTATGTGATTTATTCTGTACCTGAAGTCCTAATAAAATGGTTCATCTTGACGGGGATAATTTTATGTGTAAACAGAGACTGTTCTCACACATTTTAGACAGTGTCATGGTAGCTGTAAATCGAAGGACTAGAGATATTCTTTTCTTTACCCCAGACTCATTCTTGCTGCCAAGTTCTTGCAGGCCCCTGAACTTCCTCTCCCTTCTAGAAGGCAGCATTCTCTAGAGGTCACATCAAGTCTCAGCAATTTTTGCAGCTGACACTTAAGGCTGAGCTAATTCCCCATGTTTCCACCAAAGCGCAGAATTACCTGCTGAGGTCCCCACCCCAGCTGGCTCCATGTTCCTGGCCACAGAAGCAGAGAGGAAGGAGAGCCTGCTCCAGCCAAGGCTCATGTGGGGCTGAGTCTTCCAGAAGAACCTCTTCCCCATGTGGCAACCCCTCCAAACACACTACACAACATGAAACTGCCATTTCTTATGTGTCCCATACAGAAATCAGCCAGTCTTTCAAAAATTATTCCTCCCCACTGTGGAAGTGTTTCAGAAACAGTGCAATGGGTTTAAAAATATATATTTTTCCTTATCAAATTCTAAACAATCAGATAAAGTCTTTCAGTATAAAAATAAGATTACAGTCAAGTGGTGTTTCGTTACCAGTGTAGCTTGAGGGATATTATCTGCATAACTCCTATTTAATACCAGTTTATAGCAAAGCACAGCCATTTAGGTTACCTTCTAAGCATAACTTTACAAGTTTATCCTAGATGCATTCAGTGTACTACATCTTTTTGTACATATATTTCTTTTTATACAGGATGCACCACATTAGCCTTGAAAAAAGACAGCTGAGGCTGTACAGTAGCTGTATCATGGCACTCCTGGAATCCAGTAATTTGAGTGTTCACTCTATTTGAAATTGTTTGGCCAGTTACTTACTGCAAAGCACAAATACAAGACCAAAGCACTACAGCACTTGAGAGAAAGGGAAAGATTAATGCCTATTATGCCGGTTTACAGAGGTATCGTTACGAGGTGAGAGAAGACAAAATGAGGTAATTGCAAATATAATGATCTGTAAAGCTAGAAATTGTTGTCTGAACAGCAATTTCACCCAGCACATATAATTCAGGTAACATAGCCTTCTGAATGTTGCTTTCCTACAGATCGCCTAGTCGTCAATAGTATGTCAGACAAACACATCTTCAGTCATTCCATTTGTATTGTGCAGTAAGAGACAAAAGGGATATTCAGTGTATTATTCTAGGGTTCTAAACTGCAAAAAAAGCACATAAGGAAAAGTACTCTGCTCTTCAAGTGTAGCAGCTAAGCTGCTGAATTCTGTCTTTCTTGGGCAGAAAGAATAGTCCATGAATCTAGGGGACTGTACAGCACTAGTCCTACAGTTTTCACTTCCACAAACCCAAAAATACTGTGCTTGTTTGGACATACAGAGTACAAACCCAATACCCTCTCTGATAAGAAGGAATCCCCTTAGATGTTAGTGCACAGACTATTTTTAATAGAATGAACTCAGCATTTCAAGAATCCAAGGTTCAGAACATGTCCTGCTTGGTCCATATCTTCACCACTCTGTTACCTTAGCAGCAGTCAGGAGAGCTAATCTGTGTTCACTCTGGTATAGATACTTCTATGACTTTAGAGCGTGGTAAACCAACTTTAAGAAAGAAGAAGAAAGAAGCTAAAGATAATTTCATTGACAACTCACGTTGTCTATAATTCACATTATCCACAGATATCTAAAGCATAAGTCGCCCTCTCATGTACCTCTAGCTAGCAATACTGTATATTGCTGCTGATTTCTGCTGTTTGCAGATACCTGAGTATCACCAGGCTAGATCAAAACCATCGTGGGAGCCTCAACTGTTATTGTTATCTTTTATTCCTTCCTGTTTTGTTTTTTTTTNGTTGTTGTTGTTTTTTGCTAATTGTGTTTGTTTTTTCTCTCCCATTAACATTGTTCTAAAAGAGTTCTGTGTAAAAGTAATTATAAGAGAACTATCTGCTAAAAACACACAAATGAAACTATTACCATTAAAATTTCCATACTAGAAGGAACAATCCAGAAACCCTTCACAGATGGTCCTCAGAATTGCTGTCTTTGAGTGTAATTTTACTTCCATTTGTGGTAAATGGCAAAATTCCCATTGATGTCAACAGATGCAGAAGGGATTTGTAAAAGCTTTTTCCCTTTGCTTTTTGCTGTTTACATCATATGTCTATCTAAAAACACAAAATTCATCATGTTGCTTTACTTCCACTAATGCCACAAAGTAAAAGATCCTTGAGACCTTATTTAGAATAATCATGGTCCTATGTTATGGTATAGACTCTTTTTTCTAGAACATCTAGATCTAAATCTTTGTGTAGAATAAGATTTCAGCTGAAAGGAAAAAAAAACCTTGGAATCACAGTCTATATTCTCTAGAAAAGTTGGCTAGGTAGTTTTTCAAGCACCACACTGAGACCCTGGAAGCATGCCCAGTTCTCTCAACTTCAGGTCAAATGAAGTTTAATTAAACAGAATTATACCAAACATTTTACAACTATTGTACATTCTGCTTTGCCTGTGTGAGGAAACTATAATATTCAGAAACAACAAATGGCATATTATCAGTCTTGATGAGAAGCAAGCTTCTTCAATATTTAATATGCATCTTACCTAGAAATGTAACGCATAGAAAGTAAATTGATGTTCCAAAATGGAAACACATGGTTACCCCTATTTCATATTTCACTTGACTGCAGTTACACGTTTTTCCTTGAAGAACATCAGTGTTAAATTGTCACCTTATTACCTGGGAGTAAGTGGAATAAGATTAAGCAATTTTTAGAATCGCCATAGTTAATTTACTTTGGGGATGGTCTGTTGCTACTATGGACATTGAAGATGTGTTCATATTCTTGTTATTAATAGCAGTAAGAGTTCAGAGGACTTGGATTAAAACTCTGGCTCTAGTGTTTCGTCAAAACGAATAACTTGCAGGTTAGAATTTTTTTGCCAAACTGTTCACGATTTGTCCTGTTTCCTCCTGTTTCATTCTAGCTCCACATATATTTCTCTTGTCCATTAATGACTTATATCTCCTGGAAAACAAATGTTCATACTGAGATATTCAGATACTTGGATCTTCATGTTTGTTGCACAAATTCATCCTCTCCAGCCTATCGAAAAGTTGTCTAGAATAGACAGTGATGTTTGCCTGTTTGTTAAAGAATGCTCCATATAGTTAGCATGTCTCAATAATTCCATTATTCTATTCGTGATCATTATTGTCACACTGGGGAGAAAAAACTCAAAGCAAATGAAACTAACAGAATTGCTTCTATTACGTATTTTGACCTATGCTCTCTAGCTGCTAGCCTAAATGCCTCTGACATTATAGAGAAAATATACTATTTTTTACTCTTTTTAAGTACAGTAAGGAAATAGGCAAATTTGAATGTCTAAAGAACATTTCCAGTATTAATTACAATAGTTCTAAATTATTTGTTGCTCCATTTTATGGATAGAAGGTATAATACTTATTATTGCAGGTTCTTCTATGATTTGGTATCATTTCTAGTTTCTATACCTATCAATAATCCTGTTCAACAGTTGGCTCTAATAGGATTGTACTGTTTATACAGTATGCCAATTAAAAATGTGTGATTTCTTTGGAAAAATATTGCTTCAAATAGAATTATTTTTCTTATAACTGTGTATTTGCCTTAAGGGTTTTGAAAGTGGAAGTCAGAGAAAGGTTTTTCAATTTATATTTAGGTACTTACATAAAAGAACTTCCTCTAATAAAGGTAGCTTGTTTTTTAAATTTGCTGATTGCCCGTGCTGCAACTGCAGTCCAGATCCTGGTGCTTTTTTAAGGCATTTATCTTCAGAAATATTTCATACATATGAACATTTCATAAATGTTCACTTGACAATAAACCATACATAGAATAAAGAAGCAAAATTATATGCAATTTCAAAGACTTAATTGCTGAAATGTTAAATTCCCCATAAATTGTACAAATTCTTAAGTGTATTTAGGGTCCCTAGTTATCCTCTCAGTTGAAGTAAAGTAAAGCTTCATCAGTAGGGTTATGCCAACATAGGTATTTCATTTTAGAATGGGAAATCAGGACCTTTTTCAAGTGTTGGAAAGCTCTTAAACTTCCTGGTTTTTAAGTTTGACTTTTCATCACTGCTTTAACAGTTTCTGATGCTTACCAGAAGTTCACAAAAAACATGAAAAAACTTCCAATTTCTTTCAGTCTTTCACAAATCTTTCAAGTGGCTGTGGATTAAGTCTTTGTAGTCTTTACTTTGTTTTAAATGTTTTATACACCAGTTCTCAAAACAATGTCTTGTGTTGGTGTGGCATTATGTCAATCCTAGTGACAGAACGAAGAAATAGAAAACAAAGGTTTGTATAAAAAAACACACCATACACACCCCATGAAAATCTGGCAGGCAAACTGTAACAGTTACAATAGTTGAATAGTTATGGATGGTCTACAGTCTCAATCATAGGTGCATAGAAGCTGTAGTATAAATCCTCAATACTGCTATTTAATCTCCTGTGTAAAGGTTAGTGAAACTTTCAAAACGTCTGAGTAAATTTTGTATGTCTTCTACTCCATCGTTAATTGAAACATAGGTACTTCAATGGGAGAGAGAATGAGTAACCAGTATTCAGGGTTGAGGAAACCAATACTCAGGTTTAAGGAAAACGTTCAATTACATAAAAATAGCATTAACATTGACTACAAATGTTTTTTTCTTGGCATTCAATGTGCAGTATCACATCTACACAGATTAAAATCAAATATGGTATCTGTGAAATGGGAATGTCTCAAGACAACATTGTTAAGAAACTCCAGAGCTCAAATTTACCTTACGTAGAGCAGGAAATTTGCTGAGGTCCCTTCCAACCTGAAATATCCTATGATACTATCATCCTTTCTGCAGAGGGGCGTGCAGCTTTGTCTACATAGGCGTCATACAACACAGGTTAACAATCTACAGTATTGCTGTCTTCATCAGAATCTGCTTAGATGTCTCGGTATGACTGCACTGGATGAGAGCAATTAAGATGTTACCAGAGGTGAAAGGAATGTTGCTAATCCCTACATGCTTTGAGCTTGGTCTTTGATCCAGTGATAGGGAGCTGCAAATTTTGAGAAGGTAGACAGTCTGATACTGCTCACAACTATAAAGAAAAAACTGTTTAAGCACAAGGCAATATTTGTATTGTTGTTACCCACCAAGAAAAGGGTAACTTGACTACATTTCAATAGATACCAAAAATTGTTTAACTATCCTATTTTTTTATTTAATTTTTAAAATAAAACATTGTTTATTCAGATAACAGAAAATAACTATTTTCCAGTAGGGGACAAGCACAGTTCCCTGAAGCTTTACCATCTTAATCTATAATCTGTGTAATTCTGCTCAGCCAGGTGTTAAGTGTGTTCCACAAATCTGATGCTGAATATGCTGAATATGAAAAAACAGCATTAGCAATTGTGGATGAGAATTAACATAATAACCACTTCATGTTAGACTCTAAACTTCAGCTTTCTTTTCCTAGAGTGGTATTTTATTTCATGTAGTGAATATATTTAATCTATTTCTCTCTTTACATGATACAAACCTGCAACAATTTTCACAAGAAGTGATTCAGATGAGAAATCTTGTGATTTTAGAGCTGACATTTGTGCTGATTTTCTCAGAGTTATCTCCAATATCAAGATCCATCCAGTAATTACTTCTACCAAAGTAATTTAAGAAACATGAACTGGTCAATTGCTGAAAATTTAGAGTACACTTATATATATAATTAAACGAACACCATTTTCACTCCTAAGTTTTGAAAAAAAAAAAACAGCAGTGTGCGAAGGTTGACAAACTAGAACCATGCTATAATACTATAGCACTTAAGTCATGGAGGATAAAACAGGGCAAAAATCAGCTGCAGCGCCAAATGCCAGAATTTGCTCAAATGTTATCCACTACTTAAGACAGCTTTTTCAGTTCAAAGATCTAAGCACACAAAAAATCATTGTAATGAGATTTATTTTGTACTAGGTTAAGAGGAAAGCCCTTAAAGCATTTTTCTTATAATAGAATCCATTTTGTGCAGATAATTTGCATCTCAGTTCTTTACCATGAGTAAAAGCTATTCTTTGATAATGTTTTAAGGGCAAATTGCAAAAATTAAGTTATATTTTTTATATTAATCACTGGTATTATATTAAGTTTCTAAACCAATATTGGAAGCATACTCCTCTAGACTCAAATGTGTAAAGTACAAAGAAGTTCTAGAAGCATCACGTGTTTCATAGAATCATCATAAAGGTTGGAAAAGACCTCTAAGATCATCTAGTCCAACCATCAACCCAACACCACTATGCCCACTAAACCATGTCCCTAAGTGCCACATCTACACATTTCTTGAACGCCTCCAGGGAAGGAGACTCCACCAGCCTGTTCCAATGCCTCACCACTCTCTCAGAGAAGTTTAGTTTTTCCTAACATCCAACCTGAACCTCTCCTGGCACAGCCTGAGGCTGTTACTTCTCGTCCTATCACTAGTCACCGGGGAGAAGAGGCCGACCCCCACCTCACTACAACCTCTTTCAGGTAGCTGTAGAGCGCAATAAGGTCTGCCCTGAGCCTCCTCTTCTCCAGACTGAACAATCCCAGTTCTCTCACCCACTCCCCATAAGCCTTGTGCTCCAGGCCCTTCACCAGCTTCGTTGCCCTTCTTTGGGCACGCTCCAGGGCCTCGATGTCCTTCTTGCAGTGAAGGGCCCAAACTGAACACAGCACTCGAGGTGCGGCCTCACCAGTGCCGAGCACAGGGCGGGACGATCACCTCCCTAGTCCTGCTGGCCACACTATTCCTGATACAAGCCAGGATGCCGTTGGCCTTCTTGGCCACCTAAACAAATTTACACCAAAATAATACCAACATAGAGCCATTAACTAACTATTTCTTAGCCATGATCATTACATTTGCCTGACAAAGACTGCTTGTTGCCATTCACTGGCATTAAGTATTTGAATGTAGTTTGAATCTAAGAGGAAACAATTGTATCACTAACAATGAGATTTTTCTCATTATGAAAAAAAAAAAAAAAAACTTGCAGAATTAATTACCAAACATTTCCCAAAACAAACACAGAAAGTTTGCCTTAATAAGAACTTATTTTCAGACCCTAAATTGGACTCCTCTGTGAGCAGCAAAATCTCAGCTTTCTAAACTTCTTCCGGCTCTTCACTGATACTCATATTCAAGACAGATGCTTAATGGAATTTGTCCAATTACAAGAAGTCACATTTAAGTGCATAAAACAACTTTTAAAATTAGATTTCATTTCTGCTTACACAATCAGATAATCATTCCCAGAGAACATAACCATCACTTACACCAGCCCCAACCATGTCTTATTGACAATAAGTATAGATAGGTTGACAGGGCAAATAGAGTTTAAGCTGAATGCTTAAATTACTTCCCAAGCCAGGCAAATTAGAGGAGTACAGAGAGATGCAAGGTACAAGCTGAAGTAGATCTAATTCATTGTTATGTAAATACTATGGAGGAAAGCCATAAAAAAAAAAAAAAATAGAGAATCTGAACCTGATATGATACTGCTTTCCAGACTGCCAATTTGCATGTGTTTTATTCTTGGACTTTTCTTTTTTGCAAAATGCAAAAAACTGGTTACCCTAGCAACTGCCACATGTTACTCAGTTTGCTTCTGAGTTACAGAGCAGCCTATAAAAGAATAATACCATGCACTTTTATCAGGATATCTCAATACCACAGGGAACTGGGAACTAAGTTTCACAACATGTGTATGTATTTTCACAAAATTCCAAAAAGGCATATTAAAGAAAGAAAAGTTATACATTTTGCCTTTATCTTTTTCTGCAGTCTCATTTTTTTTATTGCTTTATGTGTAAACTAGAAACGGAGATTAAGTGTTGTATGAGGAAGGCTTTATATTCTGTCCAACCTGACAGTTGTTTCCTACATTCTTTCTTTATTATAGTTGAGTATATTTCTATGCCATATACAAAATGAGTAAAACTTTCAAGACTTCTTTAATGATGTAGGAGATATCACCTTCCACAGCATAATCGGAATGTAGATCTCCTGTTGCCATCACCTGTCAAAGGTTAAGTTTTAGTTCAAAGAAAGTAATTAAACATCTCAAATATAATCTTTATTTATCTGCCCTCCTTGCCTAAATGAAACGAACTCTGTTACACGCCTACACGCTATATATTTCATGAGGAGATGCCACAGAATAACAGTGCAAAACTACCAGCATGCTAAAAACAGAGACAACTGAAGCTGGCCATTAATGAGCACACCTTAAAGACTATTCTGTCATTCTGCAGTTTGAAGGCTAGAAAGAGTCCATCTTGAGGTTTACAACCCATGTTCTGGACACAGGCCTTTTCCTGAGCTGTCAGCATAGGAACTGAGGCAGGTCTCATACTTCATAGGGGCCAAGCTTTTTTTCCCATCTCCTAGTCCTTTTTTTTTTTTTTTTTTTTCTGGATGAGACCGTTCTGAGATAAAATACAGGAAAAGTCTTGGTTAAATCCTGACTCCTCATCCAAAATACATGAATGTGCCAATTCAGATGAAAAAAATATTTCTCAGTTTTTACTTGAAACAGAATAATCCAAAATTAAAAAGACTTTGGATTTAAATAAGCATTTGTATGTTTGAATATTCTTCTTGATGGCTATTTTCACAAGTTCTAACCAGTAAATGCTGCTCTGCCAATTTTACTCATCTCTGCTGATTTCGTCTGTATTACCACGTATGAGCTGAGGAACAAAAGAAAAAAGAAACCTAAACACATTTTGTCTGCAGTTTTCAGAGAAAGGGACTTTGTAAAACATAGGAAGAATAGAATTTGCCTAAAACTGTGAATTTTGATATTAGATTGAAAGAAAAACAACAGTGCTTGCAGAAGTCATGAACAGTTCAGAAGTTCTGAACTGGTCAAATAGCATAGGAACCTCTCAGACTGGGAAGGTAAAGTAACAGGGGCTGAATCTGTATTAAGGCAGAATGCAAACTACTGGTACCTCAGACATTAATGAAAGCTTGCGAGATGTTGGTGAATTGGACAAAGAACAACACACTCATCTCATATCGACCACATGTACCTTGCTGTACTGGGCAGTCCAAATGGTAAAAGCACATGCTTCCCTCTGGAAGCACATGTACTTTAAAAACAGATTACCAATATATAAAAATACAATAAATTCCAGGGCAATGCTATCCCAGTCCAGAACACAACACCGAGAAGCGATTAGATTCGTACAACTCCATTCCAACCCAAGCCATTCTATGATTCTATGATTATTAAAAATCTATGGTAATTAAAATAATTTACCTTTAGTAGTGCATAAATAATTTATTCTTTTGGTGCTTAGAATCAATTAGTTTAATCAAACTACAGAAACAGAATAGTACGGAACACAGAAGCAGGGTTTTTTTCCATTCCCTTGGGGCACAATATAGAGCAATCAATTGTAAATTAATTGGGGAAAAATTGTGTTTTGCATAGCATAAAGAAGCAAAACATTAATTCAGAATCATTTGCTTAATGGCATTTCTAATATGTTATGCATGTATTCGGCCTAGTTCTTTATATTGAGATGCAAAACAATTACCAAGGATGTAAATACCAATAAACCATAATCTACATCTCTATTAGACAAGTAAAACTACAGTCAAACTACAAGATAATCTTCAATCTCTACCAAGGAATATAAACAGCAGTTATCTGACAGTATCAATTCTTCTATCAGTTAATGAAATTTTTAAAAAGATTTTATTACATTTAGACAAAGTATAGGTAAATAAAACTGTTCATGACAGCACAGAGGTTGCATGTTGTGCGCTCTATCTGTATGTAAACATTCAAGTCAGTTCTAGCACTGTATATGTTACTTATTTTAGTTCTTACATAAACTTAATATCTGACCCAAGTACTCACTCAGTAGAAACTTATACCCTTTTTAATGGTATAAGTATGTCTCGAAATCAGACTCCTTATTTTTAAACAGAATCCAGCTTGTGACTTGTCTTACATTGGTACAGATTGATAAACAGATAACATAAATATACAAAATGAGAGAGAGAGGGGAAGGGAAGCAGAGAGGCCGGGGGAGGAAAGACAGAAAGAGAGGGAGGGGAGAATAGCGAAAGGCGAGAGAGAAAAAAGAATGAAGAACAAAACCAAAACCAAAAAGCACCTTATGTGTAAAGTTCCCAAACATGTCTTCAAGGGTAAGCACATGCAGATAAAGTAATGAAAGGAAAATCTGTATAAAAATAACAAGCATTTTTTATTTTACTGGCTTCAAAAAAAAAAATAATTTTAATTGGTGGCTTACTAAATATGAGAGTCAAAAAATGCTATTCTCTGATTAAATGTCAAGGCCATAGACACGTTATTTCAAAGCAAGTGAGCAATAATTTGATGTGTATAATGACTGTTCCAGAGGATTTATCTGTGCAATAGTATTCTGTTCTTATCAATGACACTTTGTGATCTGGTGCCTTAATCTGTAGCTTCTTTATTAGGATATGTTTTGGTTTAATAAAATTTCATTTTTATTTTTAATGATAGCAGCAAACTGATGCTAACTGATTTTGATTTGAACTTTATATGTCAAAATATTATATGAAAAAGAGTGGCCTGTGATTTTTGATTCTTGTATTGTGAAACTGAGATTTGGGAATGCCATATTTAAGTTCCTGTCCTGAGATAGGGAATTTGATCCACCATTTCTACAGCCTTGAGGAACCACTGCAAAAAGAGAAGCAAATTTGTTTTCCATGCTGTGCAAGACAAACCTCCAGAGGCATTCTAGGTTAATGTGGCTATCTTAGAAAAGTTTTGTGGAACTCTGTACAAGTCCAGTATCCAGAGGCACCCTAGGTCCATATGGTTATCTTAGAAAATGCAGCTTATCACCATCCTGTTCTATAATCTATAGAAACAATTGAGCCCTTATGAAATAACAGACATTTCTTTGTGGCAAAAAAAGCATGTCTCAGCAGGAAAAAAAAAAAAAAAAAACAGTGTGCAGTGGACCACTGTGTTCAGCTTCCTTGCATGTAGAAATTCAAGAAGCGGTTTACAAGTATTTCTAGAACATATGTCTATAACATGGGAAGTTAAACCCGGGAGAAAAAATGCAAGAAACACTTGCTAAGGTGACTGAGACTTTCTGAATCATACCTCAGAACAGTATTTGCATCCTTTTTTTATTTTTTTTGTTTTCAAAATTGTATGAATAAAACTTCCTTCACACAAAAAGCAGTTCAGAATGAACTTGGGAGTCTGTGATTCAAATTGTTCAGCTGCAAAGGAAATTCTGGTTTGAATTCAACGTAGTTTGTAAGAAATAATTTCTGAAAAGTGAGTCATTCATTTACAGAGTAGCTCCAACAGAAAGCGTTACATAGATTAAACAGTAAACTCAGAATAACCAACAGTAAATCTGAATTACTGTATTCATTCAAGTTGCTTACATGCAGGAAAAA
>VXAV01011883.1:287566-300866 GCA_013399715.1 Alectura lathami
AAGGAGCGAGGCATGCCCAAACTGAGGTGTGCAATGGTACACAAAATGAGGTAAGAAAGTGAATGCTGCTTTTCAAGCTAACCAAACTATTAGGAAACAAAAATCAAATCCTATAGCTTTCCTGTTACTTAATTGTGCTTCAGAAGCTCATTAGAGAAAAGGGAATTAACATAGGTTTGGCAATCATCAAAGTCAGACAAACCACAAAGAAAAATATTTAATACTTGTTTTGAAATAGCACTTACGATTATTCTATATGCATTTCTTCCAGTCCAAACCTCGACTCTGTTAAGAGTATTGTAAGACTCATATAATACACTTTAAATGTCAGAAGGTTTACAATTTTGTCCTTTAGCATGTGAACACAACTCAGATTCCTTGAGACAGCTGTCGGGCATAACACTTGAGGGCAGAATCTAGTCAGATTTTTTTTTTTTTTTTAAATAAAATTGTACTTGGTGCTCTTAACAATTACCATGTTCTTTTGTTTGTGTCTCAACCATGAATTTCAGCTAAACTTAAAAGCATACAGCTTGATATTTTCTACTAGCAAAGAAACTGGGTTACTCTCTGAGGACCACTGAGGACAGCTAAAAGACAATGCTCTGACATAATGATGAAATTATTTTATAGGACATAAAACCCTAAGATGAAAATATTTTATTCCTATATATTCTCACATTTAAATGGAAGCTACAAAAAAGGTCTACAGAGTTAGAATTATCACTTTAAAATTAAGTGCAGTGTCCAATAGTTATGCAAAATAAAAAATAACTGTTTAAAGTTCATTTCACTGTAATAAAGCAACTACAATGTTTAAACCACAGGTAATCAGCTATAGCTTTCTTTACATAGTAGGTAATGAAAGGATTAAATGAAATCAAAACATTACCATCAACCTGAATTTCTCAGGTTCATTTAATCTTACCTTAACATTTACTATACAAGATAGGTAAATATATATTATTCAGGCAGCTGTTTTTAAAAAGTGTATTTACATTGAGTTAGTCAGACTATTGTGCAAATAGTAATAATACCACAGCCTCTGAGAAAAATAAAGTTCTATAAATCTACTTATATTACTTTGACTAATCATGCTAAAATGCAGTAATATGCATTTTACCAAATCACTGCTGCTATTGTGCTTTGCAAAAATTGTCTACTGACCTTAAGTACTGATCTTACGTAATTTAGTTCATAAATGCTCTACAGTTATTTATGAGAAGTACATGTCCATTTTTAGCAAACTAAGTCCTATATTGAATATTCATGTGTCACACAGTGTATTTCAAATGTGAAACTATGTTTTCTTCTCCTAAAATACCTGCTTGCCCAAGTTTACCTAAAGTAATACAACATATGCACACCACCACCTCAATTTCATTTCTTCCAAAGCCATATAAGAGGATTTCAACACTCAAGCTAGGATGAAATGCATCTCCATGACTTCCCGACTCTTAGTCTGAACTTGAGAATAGCACTGTCCACCACAATACTTATAAAAGTACATTCACATTATCATGTCCAAATAATCATATTAGCGATCCAATTCAAAATTACTCTCTTTTCAGTCCTTCCAGGAATTTCAATCTCTCTCACCTTTCATATTTCTTCATTTAGTATTAATCTGCTCTTTGCTCTTATAACAAATTACATTAGTGTGGGCTTGCAGTCTTCATTTCTAACTATTTCATTAACACTTCATGTTTTTCACCGTCTCCTATGAAATATATTTCCAATGGATCCTTCTCTATGCTATTTGCTACTATTTCTGCACAATTATATGTAAAAAGAAAACACAAAAGCTGAATTGTTCTGTAGATTTGAGTGCAAATTTCAAGTGCATCTTGAGGAAAATTGCTTCTGTCAACAAACAAGACATATGACCCACAATTCTTACCATAAACAGCATTCAGAACCTGACAAAGAACAGTGGAAAGTTTGGTGAAATTTTAAGACATCTCAGGCAACACTGAAATTTTTGCAGCCTATTTCCCCCACCTTCCTCCACAGTTAATCCTTCTTCATCCTTAATATTTTGTTAACTAAAACTCAATCTCTCCCATGGCCTTTGAAAAGTTGATTAAAATGTAGGATGTCCACTAGTGCTGGAGTAATTTTAAGTTATTTCTGGCTCATATGCTGTCTGGATTATTAGAAAGAAAATAATCTTACTATTCATCCAGGCTTTCAAAAGCATATAATAATTTATGAGGATATACAAATAAACACATTATGCCTAAACATGGCTCTACTGAAGACAGTATAAAAGCAATATACATCATTCATTTAATTGAAGACATAACATAGATTTTTAATGATGACAAAATGGCAAAAAGAAGAATATTATTTATTTAAAATACTTTGAACAGAATACTTTGTGAAGAGCATCTGTTTCAGGATTAAATAATTAAATAAACACTAAAGAAATACTGGATAGTCTAGAATTGTACATAGCAGCAAAGGAGTGTTCTTTGCATTCGGATATTATCTAGTTACAAACAAAAATTATAAGCCATACAATATATTCTAATTGATGACTCAGACTGTGGGATCGAGTGCACCCTCAGCAAGTTTGCTGATGACATCAAGCTGAGTGGTGCAGTTGATCCCCCTGAAGGAAGGGATGCCATCCAGAGGGACCTGCACAGGCTGGAAAAGTGGGGCCACGAGAACCTGATGAGGTTCCACAAGGCCAAGTGCAAGGTGTTGCACTTGGGTCGGGGCAATCCCAGGTGTGTGTACACACTGGGAGAAGAACTCCTTGAGAGCAGCCCTGCGGAGAAGGACTTCGGCGTTGTGATCGACGAAAAGCTGGCCATGAGCCGGCAGTGTGCTCTTGCAGCCAGGAAGGCCAATGGCATCCTGGGCTGCATCAAGAGAGGGGTGGCCAGCAGGGAGAGGGAGGTGATCGTCCCCCTCTACTCTGCCCTTGGAAGGCCTCACCTGGAGTGCTGTGTCCAGGCCTGGGGCCCCCAGTACAGAGGGGATGTGGAGCTGTTGGAGCGGGTCCAGAGGAGGGCCACCAAAATGATCAGAGGGCTGGAGCACCTCTCCTGTGAGGAAAGGTTGAGGGAGTTGGGATTGTTTAGCTTGGAAAAGAGAAGGCTCCGGGGAGACCTCATTGCGGCCTTCCAATACTTGAAAGGAGCTTACAGGCAGGAGGGGGACCGACTTTTTACACGGGTGGATAATGGTAGGACAAGGGGGAATGGGCTAAAACTGAAAGAGGGGAGGTTGAGGTTGGACATCAGGAAGAAATTCTTCCCTGAGAGAGTGGTGAGGCGCTGGCACAGGCTGCCCAGAGAAGCTGTGGCTGCCCCATCCCTGGCTGTGTCCAAGGCCAGGCTGGATGGGTTCCTGGGCAGTTTGATCTAGGGAGCTAGTGGCTGGCAGCCCTGTCCATGGCAGGGGGGTTGGAACTAGATGATCTCTGAGGCCCCTTCCAACCCAAGCCATTCTATGATTAGCTATCACTAAGAATTCATGTTTCCCTCAGATTCTAACTCCTCCTGACCAAAAAAGTTTGGAATTCATTTCTAACAATCAATTACATTCCTAAAGGATTTCTTAGACTTTAGCTTGTCTTCCTCCTTGTTTTGTCTCCTTCATCGAAAAATGTATTTTTGCTTCAATTATCTTAAATGTGAAAGTTCCCTGTCTTTGCATGTAACACAACATCATTCTCCCACTATCAGCATCTCCTATTTTGCTTAGTATTCTGGCACTGAACTCTATTTTTCCCTTTCAAAAATTAATATTCCACTGCACTGGATGTATATATACAAGAATATAAATTATTCTTGATAAAATCCTAACATTAAAATATGCCAAAGTGCATATATAATGAGTTGACTTTCCAGTGAGTAGGAGTTTATTTTAATTAAGAGTGTGGAAACTACCTCATAAATATTCAGAAAATGAGAGAAAGTCTTTGAAGGAAAAAAAGTTTAAACAAATAAATGTAGACTATTAACCTCATCATACATTGTTAACTAAGGAAGTGTAAACCATATAAATATTACAAAGGTGATGAAAAATCATGAACTGTAGGTAATGATAGGTAAGTCAACGGTAAAAAAGAAACAAATGGTAACATAGGATGATATAAGTATTTTAGAACAAGTCAGAAGGGAGACAGAAAAGTGAGGACAAAAAGGACAAAATTTCTAAAACATCATGTTGGCAATGGCATCAAATCAATAAATATGTGAACAATGAATGAATGAAGGAGCTCTGACATGTAGTTTTAATGATGATGTAAGAGAAAATTAGGGTACAGGAAGGGCATGGGGAAGACTGTTGAAGATGCAGGAGTTAAGACACAGATCTAACGGCCTGTTCTGATTTCACAAGAATTAAAGTTAGCAAGAGATGAACTCATAGCTGGAAGCAAATTTTGGACAAATCTTGGAAGTGACAGTATTATCAAAACCAGAGAAAGATTAACGATAAAGAGACAAGAGAATAGTTAAAGTAACAAGCGACCTTGAAGATACTATGAAATATACATATTCATCATTTTGGAATGACATAAGACAAGAGTGAACAAGAATGGGATAAATGGACAAGACAGCAGGAATACATGCTTTGATTTGGTCAAAATATTTAGTAAAGAAAAAAAGCTGCAAGAAACTTCTGAAATCCATAGGAAACAATCATGTTTAGGACATAAATTATAATTTCTGTATCTTATAAGTAATAATAAATCAAGTGTTAAAGACAAGTGTTACAGTACTAATTGTAAAACAAATAAATACAAAAGTATTTATTAGAATGTGGAAACAAATTTAGGCTTAAACAATGAAGAAAAGCATGTTTGGAAATTCTGTCTAAAATGAGGAAGGCAGCTGTGACGGGTATGGTCATTTGGGAGGTTTCATCCAAGAGACAATTGAAAGCTGATAACCCTGTATTACTTGGGAAAATATTTTCATAAATAAATCTCATAAGGAAGGAGACAATACTGCCTCTAATTAAGGACAGAGCTCAAAGTCCAGGAACTGCTTAACAATATCAATTATAATGCCACTAATAACCAATTAAGGTTTGTGATTTCCTAAACATTACCAGAGCCACAGCAATTCCTACTGTTGCTTTTAGGAAGCCTCAAAATACTTGAAAAATTCATTCTGAAGGATTAACTCAAAAAACCCTTTAAAGGCAATAACAAAAGACATTGGAATGTATTCAAGTTTGTTCTAAGTTATATCCAAAGCAAATGTATTCCATTAAAAAAGAAGACATTCATTGTCACACAGACTAAAAGGTTGAAGAGAAAGAAATGGGAAGGGGTGGAGTAGAGGGGAGAACAAAGAAAGCAAAACGTGTAACTTTAAGAAGAAAGATGGAGGGCAATAACGATTTAGTATTAAGTTATATATGTTAAGCTAATATATTTAAGTTAGATATGAAAATACTGAAGCAAAACAGGCAGGCAATTAGCATTGCATAGGCAATGCTATATAGGCAAATACTATAGGCAAACAGCATTAAAAACAACCAAAAAAAAAAAAAGTAAATGATTTCTTAAAGCTAATTTCAAGAAAGGAAGTTCTGGAATAAACTGACTGAAAATCCAGTAAAAACTTGAAAGTAAGGTGGGCTGAATAAGCTAACCAGGTGTCTGTATGTAAAAGCAGAGCTGATCTGTTCAGTCTTTGAGGATATATCTACACATAAAGATGCTCCACGGATGCACTTTTGAAAGATCTGAATTAGGAAGTCCATAAAGTGCAATGCAGCACTTCAAGGCTTTCACCAGCTTAGGTCCAAGTATTTGAACATAATCAGTCTGACAGAAAGTAATGTTAGCTTAGTATCACTCCCACCATCCCTGATTAGCTTGGAAGGAGGCCACATTCATATAGAAATGTGCTAAAATACCCAGTACTATGCATGGTAGTTTGAGCAACAATGCACCACACTCAGATGATTTGTAGAGAACAGACATAAGCAGTGTTCCTCAGGGGTCTACTCTGGGATTTATCCTGCTTAGTGTCTTTATCAATGACCTGGACAAGGAGACAAAATCATTATCAAGTATGACAACACTGAAGTGGAGGTTGCAGTCAGTATGTCTGTGGACAGGGCTGCCATTTAGAGGGACCTAGAACGGCTGGAGAATTAGGCCAGCAAGACCTCGTTAAATTCAGTAAGGAGACGTGTAAAGTTGTGAACCCAGGATGGACTGCCCTTGAAGAAGTAAAAGCTGGGATTTGCTCAGTGTGGAGCAGCTCTGCTGAAAAAGACCTGGGGATCCTGAGGACAGTTGGCTAAATATCCCTGGTAGTGATGTAGGCTAACAGTATACTGGATCGTATTAACATGAATGCAGCTAACAGACTGAGGAAAATGATTATTCCTCTTTATTCATCACTTGTTAGACCATGTCTGCAATGCTATGTTCAAGTCTTTGTTCCTCTCATACAGGAAAGTCACTGAGCAGTGGGAACAAGTTCAGCATGAGACTACCAAGCGGTTTGGGGCTGCAGCACTTGTCCTGAGAGGTTGGGAGGAATAAGTAGCATCCTTTTTGTGTGTAAGAGGTGGTTACTAAGAAGATCTGGGAAAGATTCAAATTACCTTCCTCCTTCCAAAAAAAAAAAAAGAGTATGAAACTTTGATGATCTGTAAAATCTCTTCTCTTGTACTACTAATTTTCTAATTATTTCACAATTTCAATTATTTGAGGCATGGTTTTATTCTATACCTTCAGTCTTTCCATCTCAACACTTTGTTCATTTTTTTTTCAAGCTTGAAATTTCAGTTTGATCAAGGATAATTCTCTTATAAGAAAGGTAATCTCCTCGAATGTATGCCTACGCACCCAGTTTCACCACAACGGTGACAGTGCCACAGTATTTAAGCACCTGGAAAAGAGCAGACTATTTTACAGTATGAAAACATTTCACAAGTATTCCAGAGGAAAAAAAATCAACATAATCAACACCTTGGTTGGAGGGCTTTGGATAGACCACTAGAAACGTGATTAACAACAGCAAAATCAGCATGGGTTAAAATACAAGGAAACGTGAAAGGGGAGGGGAGAGGGGAAAGCAGAGGGAAGGGGAGAGGGAAAATTAAAGAACACAATCAACTTATCCCTTGAGGAAAACTGCAGAAAATATACATGGAAAATGCGGAAAATGGAGCGGAACTCAAGACATTCAGTCACAAAGAAATTGGATAATAAGTAGAGCTTAAAAAGGGACATGAGATAATACCACTGGCTAGTGGGAATAAGGAACACCACAGATGTTTGTTTGCTTGTTTGTTTTCCTGTAAGGTAAGATACATATATATTAAATTCTGATTATAAAGCGATCAATCGGTATTCAGGTATGCACACAAGAATACAATGAAAGATATATTTAAATCACAAGTTTACTTAGCTTGGCATCCTGTCTCTGTTCAACAGAAGATGCCTAACAAAGAACATTGGAACAAGGTGATTTTCCATGAAACTGCGGCATAATACACCCTGCTGTCATTCCTGGACCTCAGGAACTTCCTCACCAAGGGGAACATTCATGCATCTTCATGTGTAACAGCCTTTCAGGGACTCTTCCCTCATTCATTCATCTGAGTAGTTTTTGAATCTATGGAACTATTTAGCATTCGAAACATCCTCATGATATGCCAATGAGTTCTAATAATGTTTAACAACATGCTAAAGAGATGTGTAAAATTTTTACAGCCATATGCAATTATAGAGCCTTTATTTTTTTTCATAATACACTGGAGATTCACAAACTTTTTTTTAAACTGAAGAATCATCTTTCTCAAATGTGAATTTTATGTCAGAATTCTAATATGGCTAATATCCCAAAACAGGTGCTCTCATAGAATCATAAAGGTTGGAGAAGACTTCCAAGATCTAGTCCAACTGTCAACACATCACCACTATGCCCACTAAACCATGTCCCTAAGTGCCATATCCACACAATTCTTGAACCCCTCCAGGGAAGGAGACTCCACCGCCTCCCTGAGCAGCCTGTTCCAATGCCCGAACACTCCTGCAGAGGAAAAATTTTTCCTAATATGCAACCTGAATATCCCCTGGCACAGCTTCAGGCCGTTACCTCTCCTCCTATCACTAGTTACCTGGGAGAAGAGGCTGACTCCACCTCACTACAGCCTCCTTTCAGGTAGTTGTAGAGAGCAATAAGGTCTGCCCTGAGCCTCCTCTTCACCTGACTGAACAGTCCCAGTTCCCTCAGCCACTCCTCATTAGAATTGTGCCCCAGACCCTTCACCATTGCACTTCTTTGGACATGAAGTGTTACATTAGATTACCTGAATTAGACAGCCCAAGCAAATAAAATACAGACCTGCTTTGCTTTGGATCAGAAAAATAGAGATAGGTGGAAGAACCCTAATAAACTTTATCTGTGAAAACAGAGCACACTAAATGAACACTCCTGAGATCATTAAAGAATGACTAAACTGTTTTCCCTGGTGTGAAACCCACCAAGGTGATCAAAGGAAAGAAATTATCTCCTCCAAAGGGGATTACTGCTCAAAGAGATGTTAAAATTAGGTCTGGGAGACAGAGGAAAAAGAATTTGGGGATTACATAATTGTATGGGAAGTATGAAGTAGTAATAAGGAAAATCTAGGAGGAAAGAATCAAGGTGGATTTGGAAGGAACTTGTAAGAAAAACATAGGGAAAGCAGCATAAAAGGGGCTGCTCAGTGTAAGCCAGTGGCTGGTCAGTACGCTTGTCTGGCTGAGCACTGTACCTGATCACCCCGTCTCATCGAACTCTAGTCCTAACTATTCCCTGTGCAAGTAAGCTTTCCAGTCCTTGTGTGTGCATGCACGATCTGCTAGAGAACATCGGGCTGTACTGAAACCTCTGTGAGACAGGAGGTGTCAGTGCCAATTGCTTGAGAGGGACTGCAGGGCTGGGAGGCTCTCAAGGCTGGGTGGCAGTAACTGCAGGAAGCTAGGGCCTGGGGCACAGCTCTGCGGTAGACTGAATGAATGTCTGGAACCAGCCATTCAAAATCCACGATGTGTTGTGGGTGGCTTTGGATGTGAACACAAGCAAACTTCTAATCAGCTGGACAAGGAGCAAACAGGATCAGACTATCCATGCTGTTCACATTTGTGTGCTTACACTGTTGTAGGTAAAAACACTGCTTTCTATTTGTGCTGACCTGTGTGTACTGCATGGTGTGCACATCTGCACATAGGGATTGTGTGTTCAGCCCCTCCACTGGCTGAACCTCAGGACATGGAACCACAGCAACCTCACGTTTATCGCATCAGGACAGGAGGCACCTCCATGTCTTACAATGATGGCTCTAGCAGATCACAAAGAACTTCCCTGAAGGAAGTTCCTTGCTCACAGGATCCAATGCCTCTAACACAATTTCTAAGGCTACCCTATCAATATTTATCTTAAGCCATAATATTAGATGATTGACTGAATTAATCTCACAATAACTATGTATGTACATACATAAAAACATGCTTTTCAAGGTTAAAAGATAGCTCCCAATCCAAAAATATTTCATTACAAAACTTTTCTGGACTGTTTTCACATTTAGTTTCCCCTTTACAACACAAGATCAGCTTTCACTGCAACATCATCACCACAGGGTCTTGGAATTGATCAGGAGTAGGATTATTGGTTCTGAAGTATGCTCACAAACACTTTGCCTAGTTTTGTCTCAAACTTCAAACACACTATGCCATTGATACCATTTGTTTTTTTGTACACAGGCAAAAGAACTGCTGGCTACTAAAGACAGCAACCTTTGCTTCTACCTTTGAGATCCTAACAACTAATCATTCAAACTGACAGCACTGATCAGTGTCAAAATCTTCTCTCCTGAGGAACATACTAGGAGAGCTGCACCTTCATTAGTCATACTGCCTTTGGTGAGAGAACATTTAGGAAACAGCACCTGCTTTCATTTTGCCTTCTGTTATTATTGTGCTCTTTCATTTCAAACAGTAATTACATCACTTTAACTCTGGTATCCTTTTCTCACAAAAAGATGATTGTAGGAATAGTTTGACTGGTTGTTCTTACTCCTGTGTTATAACTGGCGCCTGTTATCTGGGTATTCTTTTCTAAGCACTTGCCAGAACTTAACACAGTTAGAAGCAGTCTACACTCCACCTTTACCCTGTCCCCAATATTTTCTATTAGCTTCCCTCAGAAACTACCGGCCAACTGAAAATCCTAGATGCAGAGACTCCAGTTGTGTTTAAAATATCTGTTTCTTAAAGTCTTGTTGAACCCCATGCAATTGGCCTCAGCCCATCTGTCTAGCCTGACCAGGTCCCTCTGTAGAGCCTTCCTACACTCAGGCAGGTCAACACTTCCTCCCAGCTTGGTGTCATCTGCAAATTTACTGAGGGTGCACTGGATGCCTTCATCCAGATCATCAATAAAGATGTTAACAGCACTGGCCCTTGGGGAACACCACTCGTGACTGGTCACCAGTTGGATTCAACTCCATTCACCAGCACTTTCTGGGCCTGGCCACCCAGCCAGTTTTCAACCCATTGAAGAGTACACCTGTCCAAGCCACAGCCTTCCAGCTTCTCCTGGAGAATGCTGTGGGAGACGGAGAGGGAGATCTGCGTTCCCTTTGGAGCTTCAACTTCTTACTGATACATGCTAGTGAGACCAGCAAATGCACCTTATTTAATGTAACTTCATACTAATAATACATTTAACTACACAATTGTATTAAAACCTCTCCTTGTTTCAATTTTCACATGCACTTCAATGGAAAACTAGCCATCACTGTTCCATTCTTATTTATTTTTAACACTCTGAACATTCAAGACCTTGATATTATGTCCAAAATATTAGCTGTACAAAAGACCGTTGCATCTGTAGGAAATATCAAAGTTCTTAAAGGGCTTTCATACTTCTTAACAATTTATTTAAACATGGTACAGCAGTGTATTTAGTAATTTCTAATATTCTATTACCTTCACCTTTAAAAAAATTTCAGAGGTCAATTGATTTGTTAATACTGGTAGAACATCCTCTTCTGCAGTTAAGATGCTCAAGCTTCACTTGTAAAATATTTTCCTACTAAAATGGCCACTTTAATGTGAACTTTATATATAAATTTTAATAGCATATAGTGCGATGAATGCACAAGTTTCAAACCCAGCCTCAGATACTGCAAAATCAATTGTGCTCTGAATGACTGCTCATATCCACTCAGCATGAATGACTGCCCTATAAAGTACATAGATATTTTTCCCTTGTGCACAACACAAGCTCACTTTATCTAGTTAAAAGGAGAAAATTATTCCTACTTTCTACTGGTTAGTCAAATTTTGTGTACTAGAAACATCATTTTCTAATTGTCTCAAGATGTCACAGTGAACAATTCTCCCAAACAGTTTTTATGAGCCTCTAGTTAGTTTATATACCCTTGCTTTCTTCCTTTTATTTTAAAAGAAAATTCCCAGTAATTTCACAGTACAATGAGCCATTCATAATCTCCAGCCTAAGTATTACATAGAAAAATTCTAAATGCATATGCCCTCTAGCATACATTATTATCACTTACAATAACCAGCAAGTACTACAAATGGCAGAAATTACAAGGTTAATTCTGACCTTAAAAACAACAAAAATAACAAAATTCACCATTTAGATTATCATTATATTGTTAATTAATATAAGGACACGTTCCCAATTTTCTAGTCTTGCAATTACTGACTGTAAGACTAGATTCAAACATAAAATTTAGCACATACTTAAGAATATAAGTGCCTATAAACTCAGTTCCAGAGTGCTGTGGTCATTGAAACATTTGCTCTATCACCCTCTGTTCAGAGTAGAAACCAACCACCACAATATTCAGTGTTCAAAAGATTCTGAGTTCATTCAAACTCAGAAAGTTTGAGTTTGAGTCTCAAAAAGTCACTAATCATTTAATAACTTACGGCATTTCACCATTTACCATGTAAGTTAGTACAATTAAACACTGCATCTCTGATTTTGATAAGAAATTCAGAAAACAGGACTTTAATCAGCGCATACACAACTTCTCACACTATGAAACCACATGCAAATGCACAAACATACATTTATCAAGGGAAAACTTTACTGAACACCCTACTTACTCCCCAAATTCACAAACTACTGTATTTCACACCCACCATAAAAATTATTTTATTTAGATAAAAGCTTCTTCTGAACTATATGCAACTTGGAAAAACATTCTGGGTAATATTGAATCACTTATTTCACATGAGATGCTAGATTCAACATTCACATTGAAGCAGAAGTAGCTCTTATATTTAGTCATTTGAGCTGCCATGAAACCAGTATCACACCATGACATAAAACTTCTGTACAAGCAAATGACAAAAAGTAGAAAGGAAAAAAAAGTCAGTATTAGAAATGAATGAACTGTAATTACACAGATTTTTTTTTTTTTTCCCAGATTACAGAGTTTAAAAAGGCTAGTAACATGGCTAACGACAACATCTGTAAAATTAACTGCTTTAATTACTAATCTAAAACGGAATGCTCCAAACATTCTATAGCACTGAAACAGATACTGCAAATTTTTAATTAGTCTTTGGAAATTATTTCAGTCAAAATGAACTACAAAAAGGTATGAATACAATTTAGCTATCAGCATACAAGCTAAACAACACAGATGGATTAAAACAAAAGACACATTAAAAAATGAAAGCCACAAAAGAAGCAATTTCATCAAACTTTTTCAGGCTTGGAATCAAAATTAACTTAAACCAGAGGCAGATCTTACCCTGGAGGTAGGGAGGTTGAAGCCCAGCAGAATTTTATAAGTCTCCCTAAATCTCTTCTTTGTTGTTCTGGTTTAGTGACATGCAATAGCAGCACAACAAAACAGAGGTTTAGAACAGTATTGCAAAAAAGAATGGTATCTATTACTACTAAGATGACACAAAAAGATGAGAATATTTGTTTGTTCCTGAGAATGGTCTCAGTCATCCCTCTGCAAGTTTAGTATGTGTTATTAATTTATATTTGGAAAATGGCTACTTAATTGCTGAAACACTACAGAGACACTATTCTTACCATGAACGCAGTGATACCTTTCATATACCAAGGAAAATTAATGTGACTTTCCTGCTAAGGAGAGAGTACCTTTCATTTTAAACCAGTCTGTTAAATGAAATAATTCAAACAGGTTCTAAAGATTCTATGCTAATATATAGCATATGTATTACACAGCAGATGCACGGAGAAAACACCCCCCTATTTACCAACTAATATACATTTAATTTGCTCCTGCTTTCTTCTGATGATTGGCATTTATG
>VXAV01011883.1:300913-317274 GCA_013399715.1 Alectura lathami
TTACATCTCTCATGGATGCGTAAGTACTTATGGAGGCGGATGCCAACTGCAGCTTCAATTTGAGCAGGGAGTTGCACAGGTGAAACGTGTCTGCTAAAGGCCTGTTACCTTACCATTGCCAGGATATCTGCACTTAATGCAATTTGTTCTGGAAAAGAAGGCAGGAACAACAAGCGAAGAGACAGAATTTTACATCTGAGTAATCCCCCACAGTATAGTGATGCCCTCTGTTCCACAAGGTAAGTACATATGCTGTGAAAAGAAAAAAAAAAAAAAGACCTAATGTGTTTATAATTTTGTGGCCTTTGAATTTCTTAAGGGTATCTTTACTCTTGCGCTGCCAGAAACAGTAATAAGCACAATTCAATTGCTTTCCTTTTTTCATACTTCTCCTAAGAGCATTTTTATTCATCAATTGACCAAACAAAACAGTTGCAATTTTTAAACCCTCTGTTCTCAACAAAATCTCTTAATATATTCATCATTCCACCTGACTATATGGCCACAGTAAGTTTAATGAATTCACTTAGGAATTCTTAGGGTAACTCAGCTTACTACTTCTGTTACTGGCAAACGTTATAGCCTGTTAGACTACCTTAGTCTTCCATGGCATTCCTCATACAAATCCTTTGCTATTACATATGAAATTTGTCTCCTCTTCAGTTGCACCATTCCTAAACAGCCAAAATCCTAGAACAATATTTTAATTTACTATATTGTCATACTAAAAAGGGCCCCTCAACCTTATTCTTTCATTGATCTGATCTCTCCAGTCTTACCCTAGAATTACTACCCCAGTATCTGAGAACCATCTGTACAAAACCAACAGCAATAAGGCAAT
Source organism: Alectura lathami (assembly GCA_013399715.1). NCBI lineage: Eukaryota > Metazoa > Chordata > Aves > Galliformes > Megapodiidae > Alectura > Alectura lathami. The sequence goes on from VXAV01011883.1 coordinate 301,755, forward strand.
TTTAATGGAGTCTGTCACATTTATTGAGGAATACTAAAAGTGTCACTTAGTTCTGGGAAAGGCTTACAATGGGAAACAGTCTGTTATTTTTCTCAAATAATGTGATCATTTAGATCTGCCTCTTCTGGAAGAATAAAATCTGCATTACTCCATTTTTCATTATTTGTAATAATCTCAAAATATTCAAAATTTCATAATATTTTATTATTTGAAATGTACATATTCATAAAATTCATGCTGTCCTGCCATCTGCATCTAGCAAAAGGCCAAATCTTTGTTTTTCTGCTCTGGCTACAACAAGTTATTCAAATAATTGATTTTTCTATTAAAGAAGAAAAGGGATTTGCAGTATTAAAGAAGAGAAGTTTTTGAGTAGGAATCAAGGAACTATGAAAGAAACTACTCTGCAGCAGTAAATAACATCAAATTAGTACTCTGCTCATAAACTAAACCCATCACTATTGTACTGTTCTGTCACAGCAATTTATACTATGAAATAAGATGCACTATGTCATATACCAGTGTCATAATTAGAGCAATAAATTTTAGAACTGCAAATGATGTATACATCTCTTTTATTGTATAGAACAGCTAAATGAGAAGACGCATCTGATGAAGGAAATAAATCATGTGTGAAATTTTTGTGAGAAAACAATCTACTTGCTTCCATAACGTACGTTATTACTAAGCTGCCTAACCAATTACAGAAACAAAAGGTGACCTCAGCTTACAGTTGTCACATTTTGATTAAACAAAAATATGAGAAAAATCCATCCTAGATGCTATTAAATGTCATCTATGTTATATATTTGCTAGCTTCATTTCCTGTAAACTTTTCTTGAATCGAGCTTTTATATAAGCTCTTATATGGTTAAATTAAGCACACTATATATATTTTAATTATATCACTAAAAGAAATGTTGTGTAAGTAGAAAAAAAAAAAAAACATGGATTTTGTTCCTTTTACCTAAATTTACTGTCAATGAATCATAGAACAAATTTCAATTGTAGGGTCCTGTGGAGATCATCCTGCTTAAATCATTGTTCGCTTTAGAGTTTGATAAGGCTGTTCAGAGCCTTCCCTAGACAAACTCCAAAAAAAATTATGCATTTATTGTACCACATCTTCTTTGAATAATCCTTTATTATGATTTTTAAATTCTTCAGGCTATCTTGGACCATCAGTCATAGGAATTTTCTATGCTTTTCCTGTAGAAAGAAAAAATAATTCTTCTCCATGATAGTGAGGACATAAAAACATTATAGAACACAGTCTAACTTTATAACAACTGTTGGGGATTTATTTATTCATTTTGGTTATCAAGTGGTGAAAACTAAAAAGCAATGTGGCTATTTTTATAACAGATTTCACAATATGTCAGTGAAAGTTACCTTTCAGATAAATTCTCCAAAAGCCACTTTAGCTAAATAGATCCATCTCCGGTAGGGATATGTTTTGTTATTGAATTAGGTAACATCTCAGATCACAGTAGTAATTAAAATATTAAAGGCAACGTAATGTGCTCTATTTTCACTTCATAAGTGAGGGCCAGCAAGCAGTAACAAAGACGGAAATACTTAGATATACTTATCTTATATAAAGATAGGTAAACCTAGCCCTTAGCATCCATGTTTATAATGCCCACAATTCTAAAGCATGGAATACATTTGGTTCTAACTCTTAGGAGTCCAGACCTTCTCAAGCATAGTCACTTCTCAGTTATTCATGGTAAGAAACAAATACCCTGAGAAATCTATAATCTAATCTGTATGATCTGCTGAAGTTGCCCGATTATTTATCTGGGCGTCTTCAGAAGGGAATTGAGGTATTCGAAGGGACAGCATACACAACATGCACCAAGGACCCGACAAAGGTATTTATCAGTGGACCATAACTGCATGGGGAATGCGCAGGGTACAGACATTTTGCTGCCTATTGCACAGCAAATGAAAGCAGCCCATTTTCAGATCCAAGGATCTGAACTCTGAAGTGGTATGGGCACATTTTTGCAGCATTGCATATAAGATAATACTGCCTATAAAATAATAACAGTCCTCAGATATTTCTGCATGGAAATGGGTGATTGTCCTACAACAGTACTAATACATTTTCAAAATGACATGAAGTCACCTAATCTAGTCTAACCTCCTGCAACTCACACAACGTCACTCCCTAAGACAATGTACTGTTGAACTAGAGCATACACACCTTATTTTAAAAAATTAAAATATGGAGGATCTGCTTTTGCAATGTTTGAATGTGGGGTCAAAAAGACACAGTAAAAAAGGGGTTGCAATGTTAGTTTAATTGATTGATGCAATGTTATGAAGAAAGAGCTAATGTAAATGACCTCAGAACAATGTCTGCTATTATCTGTGACTTAAATCTCAGCAAAACCTCTCACCGAATAAATTTGAAAAAAATAAGTCAGTATAGCTCTTGAAGAAAACAAATTGAGATTTCTACCTAGACAGGAGATTTGTATCTAGAAGGGAGATTTAGAAAAAGATCTAACCAAAACTTAATTTAGATTTCAACTGTTTAAAAGTATTACCTCCCCATATATGAAGAATTGATTTGTATTTTGATTTGTATCTAAGACATGACTTAAGACACCACAGAAAACATTGAAAGACATTTTCCCTTGCAGGGACTATTTAATTTAATGGGTAAGCTCATAGAAAACCTTTATTAGATAGCAGTTTGCTTGAAAGACTGACAAATAGAATCAAGGACATCCATTATCAGCAGAAATACCTTTGCTTATTTCTGTCAGTTTTTTTTTTTAATCTCCTCACAATTCACTCATGTTACTTTCAAATGCTCTTTTCATTCGACATAACTTCATTAAATGAAAACTTACACTGGGGAGGGGAAAAGTGAAAATATGTTTATGCTTTATGATAATAAAAGCAACAGAAGTTTACTTCCTTATCTTTACAGTAGGGACTTTGAAGGTTTATATATATAAAGCAAGTGAATGGAAAACTAGCAAGGAGCTGTTTCTTTGGAAAAACCAGTTTCAGACTTCTGTCGGAGAAGATGCTTTCTTCTCCTCATTTTTTCCTCTACCTGAACTGTTGCTGGGCTTCCTCTTCAGCACTGCACACTGAGGCTGTAAGTCTGAATTCCCTACGGGTCCATTAAGGATGTTGCTAGGCAAACAGTCCAGCAGCAACTGCAAAACAGGAGACCTGGAAGGGAGCCAGTTCTGTAGGTCACTACCCGGTAAACCTTCACATCATTAGAGAAGAGAATAGTCACCAGCTGCACCTATTACAATTGCTATTGTTTCATTGCTCTGAAAAGTTTGAGAGTTGTTCATACTACACTATGTTCTCATGAACAGGTATTTCTAAATCAAAGGCATCAAGAAGTATAGTATTTTTCTATATACCGCATGAGTGTAATGCTTCGATCATCAAATGTTTTAACACAATCTATCAAGCGTTAAAACTAATACAGCCATAGCCAGGTTAAACATGTACAATTGCCACACAATGAACCTCTACCTTATTATCTTGAAAGGCACATGCAACATAACAGAGCACTTACACCTGAGTGAGCAGTATGTATTGTACTTTCTTTTCTTGATTTTAATGACAGCAAATCAAAGCAGACCTATTCAAAGAAAATGAGCCATCTACTACATTATCTGATCCAGGAACGTGCTACTTCTTAGGCTGAAGTAATGTTTCAATGCTGTAATGTATCATTATCCTAAAACTGAGCATATAAACTCTTCAGAGCAATCTTTGCATTAATTCAAACACAGAACACTATTTGAGAAAACTGCAGAATCCTGCTGATGTGATCAACACTGCGTTACCATGTGGAAGAATCACTGCTCCAATTAGTACACGCAGAAATAAATAAATATGGTCTCAGAAACTAGAAGACTTCAGTGTCGTGTTTCTTAGGGACTGGAAAAGCAGCAGTGAAAGAAAGCAGAGTACAAAGTAGAAAAATCAAGGTAGATTCATGAGGAAAAAGTATGACCTGGACACCTGTATCTTAAGGTTTCATCGCTAGTTTGACATTGAAGCAATTCTGAACTAAAGAAAAAATGTGAAATAGAGAAAAAAAAAATAAAATAAAACACTTTCCTTTGTGAAACATATATATAGTGGAAAAAAATGTGTGTTAAATTGTATGTTAGTGGGACCGTGTCCTAACAAAAAAGTCATTTAGAAAGCGAAGTAGTCAAGATACCAACTAGTATTCCTATTTTCTGTGTCCTTGTTTGTTCATTATCAGTAACATTTTAACTTTCACAGTAATAAAAGTACATCAATAATTTCCAACCTTTATGTTTTCAGATACAAGAAGAAGAAAATTGGTTTGGGATATAAGAATTGAAAAGGTATAACCTGAAAGATCACCACTTTCAAAGGTACAGAGATCTAAGCAATGACAGTAATGCCAGGGATTTCTCATCACTACCAAGTACAGGGAAAATAGTGTAACTTGTTCCCAGTTAAGCTCTAGATAATCCTCGGCACCTCCCAATTTGTTGGTCCTTGTGTGATTTTCAATCTTAACACAACACTCCAGAAGTGCAAAAATTTTCAAGCAGAGAAATGGATTTTTATAACATTCCTATCATGTTGAAAGAGAGTTTAGAATTTTTCTACTTATCCTGACAGCTCTGGAGGAAAAAAAAATCTCAGACAAGTAATCAGCATTATTTAAGATCTCTGATATATATGTTTGGGCTTGCACAGGCAAAACACTTCTATGTACACTTCTAGTTTTACAAACAACAACTTGTTCTGTTATTTGGCCTTCTCTTTGAAGAAAAGAATAGAAGAAGTAACTCATGATGCATAACAGGAGCTGAGGATTAGATTCTACTCAAGCAAATTCTTAAATCCATCTCATCTATGTACATAAACAGAGAAGCCGGAAGGGCCCATTAAAGAACCCTTTTTTCAAAACCCCGTGTGCATATAAAAGCCTGCTAACATTTACATCATGTTTTTCAGCTGCTCTAAAAAACTCAGCATTACAATTTCCATTCAAAATATAAAGATAAGGCACAAGGTACCAGTAAACCCTATGTTAATAGAAGTCTCAAAATCATTAGTAGATTCTTACACCAAACATGTTTGCTACTTTATAATTTTAATTATAAAATAATTTTTATAATTTTTATAATTTTAATTATAAAAAAAAAAAAAAACAACATAATTTGTATTCTGTGAGGAAAAAGCAACATGGCATCAGTCTCTTAATGTGCATTAAACAATCACAGCCACCAAACTGTGAGTGGTGCACTGCTCTTTTTGCTTCTTTTGTAGACAAATGCCTGAGCCCTAAGGACTCCTAGGGGACTGAATGTCCCCATCCGCCTCTCCTGGACTCTTGGCCCATGGCACAGGAGCCCCATTTCCCAGGTCTGGAACCATCAGTGATGGAACCCAGCGATGCTGTAGGCAGATGATCCCAGCCCTGCCACAAGAAGGGACTTCGGACCATGCTGGAGCCTTATGTCCAGCCCTGACTCTGGTCCCATCATCTTTTGCTGCTGGCAGAACTCCTGGGATGGCCCCGGGTCTGGCTCATCGCTTACAATATGCAGGGCAGTCAGTGGACCCCCACACCAGCTCTGCCCCCCATGTTTGCACCCCCTGGTGAGGACATTGGGTTTCCCTGGCTCATCTCCCTCATGCAGCCACCCTGCTCTTGCAGGTCCCCAAATGTGGCTATGTTCATTTGCAATTGTATGTGAATGCTGAAGGCTTTGCTCTGTAGTCCTGGACATGGGGTAGATCTTCCCTAGCTACACTGGTAGCTTAGAAAGTTCATAAGCAAACAGCTAAACAGAGGTGTCCACCTTGAACTGAACCAGACACTAGTTTCTTATTCATGTACTTTGGCACTGAAATGCCTTGCTAGCAACAATTACTTGCCAATTTATGTTTTTTAAATGACTAAATAATATTAAATACTCCAAGTTTTCCTGACATTTTTTTTAAATTCACAGAGCTACTTGTTTCATTAATATTCTTGCCTCAACTGTTACTGCATCAAAAAAAGCACCTCATAAACACAAATTCATGAAGTTAGCAGATGTAACATGGCAGTCCACACTGTCAGGCCTTGAACATTCTTAGAAATCTGCAGTGCATGTCCTCACTGAAAACATACTAATAACTAAGGAATTAAATAATCCATTTTTCAGACATTCAGTCTATATTTTTTGGTACACGCTTAATATGCATAGACAAAACCCATATCGTGAATTTTTTGCAAGGGATTTTCTGCTGTCAGGGCATCACAGACATGCCTAAAGTTGTTCTAAATGGAAGAGCTCAGTTGCTCAGATAGCATAGGCATGTTAGTGCAGACACTGCATAATGTACTCCAACCATTAGTTGTAATGCATTTTTTAAGATAGCAGTATATTTAGAAATTGTTCTTGATACACCATATGAACCTGAAGAATCTCAGCTGCCACAAAAAGACAGTCTCATCTTGGGCCACTGGAGGACAGGCAGGAGCACAATTCGGACAATTCGGACTATAAATGAGATAAAAATAAATTCTTATTACTATATGAAATGATAAAGACAGGCATACCACATAGGAGTTATCTTTTAATCAGGGTGGTTTTTTTTTGTTTGTTTTGTTTTTTGTTTTGTTTTCATTTTACAGGCTATTCAGCATTTTATTTTTTAAAAGACAATTTTTATGCTTACAAATTTTCATATTTAGTATAATGAAAACATAGCAAAAATATTTATTTGTAAAGCCTTGAGGTCATTCTGACTTTGCCAGCTGAAAGAGAAACTTTATCCAAGCAAAAACTAAAGTGCTTTTAAATGTAAAATGGGCTTGCTTTCACATGAGCAAGCAGCCTGCAGGTAAAAAAAACAAAGCCTGCCATGGACTCAAAGCATAATGGTGGGATTTCAGACTTGGTTTTTAGAATATTTGTAACTGACTTTGTTGATAATAAGTCCACTGAGTATCACAATGAACTGTTCTATAATATGTGACAATAGGATGCCATTTTTTTCTGCTCATTTTTTTAAATAAATTTTAAAACAGAGACATTTTCTCTCATAGCTGACATTAAGTTGGATAATTTATATTTCCTGTAACCAGGGAAAAGGCAGGGAGACACACAGAATAACGATATCACCTTGCCTAAAGAATGTTTTTGGTCTGCAAACATTAAGATATTTTACAACGGTTGCCACCATCACTGTGAGCACTGCTGGCTTGGACTGAGTATTTCTGGAACTGAAAACTGTTCTCAAGCAGATTTTAGCCTACCTAAAATTAAAAAGAGTGGCACTATCAGTGAGGAGAAAGTGCAGATAAAAGCTTACAAAACTTCTAATTTAACTGAGAATATCCAAAAGCACAAAGTCTTTCTGGAAAAGGAGAACAGCTGGAGGCAGAGGGAGAATATATAGCCATTATATACTGATAGGTTTTCCTTGTTTTCTGTGCTCAAGACCTGAACACCATAGGATATAATTAATGGTATAATTTTTATACCATTAAAAACCCTTTTAGCCTGTCAGCACAGCACAGAAATTTTTGCAGTACATTTCTGCTAGGCTTCATAGATTTAGATCACCTAGGGGGCTTGGGCTGTTTCCTTGAGCTTCAGCAAAAAGATAATCTAAGGTTTTCTTAGTCATTTAGCAAGCTTATCTGAATTTAAGACTTCTTCACTTGTTAATTCATGTTTTACCATCAACCTAGTTTGTATGATACTTTCAATGACTTCTTTCCAGTGAGCTAGTGACTGGCAGCCCTGTCCACGGCAGGGGGGTTGGAACTAGATGATCTCTGAGGTCCCTTCCAACCCAAGCCATTCTATGATTCTATGATTCTTTCAGCCATAGTTATTTGCTTTCGGCTATTTACCAGAGGTTTCACTGACTGAAAGTTTACTAAGATAAGTAAATCCAAGAATTTGGAACAGGCTGCCCACAGAACCTGTGGATGCCCCATCCCTGGAGGCATTCAAGGCCAGATTGGCTGGGGCCCTGGGTAGCCTGGTCTAGTGGTTGGCAACCATGCCCACAGCACGGGGGTTGAAACTAGATGATCTTTAAGATCCTTTTCAACTCAGGCCATTCTATGATTCTGTGGATTTGTACAGTTCCTTTAAAACTACCTAGATAAAGAATGAAAACACACATTCAAAAAAAGTAGCATGTAAGTAAACTCCTAAAAATATTCAAGAATGTTTTTAAATGAATAAAGATTTTGAAAATATGCCTTCATTTCTGGATACTAGGCTTCCTTCTACCCATTTGTTTCACCTAGTCAGCTGATCACTAAGTAATGACTCATCCAGACAGAAACACAGCACATGGATGAGCATGTGTTTCACCAGAGTTACATGTGACCAAGGCATGAATTCAACAAAATATGAATTTTTTCTTGCCATGGATGGGAAAAAGCATAGCGTGTTATTTTATTTAGGATCCTCTTTAAGCACTTTACTCATGCAAGTATTAAAAATTCAAGTATATGTAATTCTTGCATACTTGAGAAACACACAGATGGAAACTAAGAAACTGGAAAGATGCAATAAAATATCAAGGGTACACCATTCCCTGAATTCTAGCCATCAGTATAAGTGTCAGAAACATTTCGCTTAATCTGCCAAAGTAATTCAAAATTGGATCTCTCCTCCCTATCCTGTCCAATCCTTCAGGCTCTCCAGCCTCACTCTTTGCAACCCAAGCAGGTCTCAGCTTCTCAATCCAGCCAATTTAGAATCCACACAGATTTACATTTGTACTTCAAAAGGTGATTTCACACAAACCTTAGATCATAAGAAAAATGAACTGTTTAACCTATTGGTAGTAGGTACTGCAGCACTGCATGAAAGTTTATTCTGCTTGAGTTATGACTTTACCAGAAATCAATTTTCAAGCAGGACTTCAAAAAACTGTTGCTACATAGGGGAAAATTTTTATCTGTTGGATATAGTAATCTTATGCTGCTCACTCACTAATACTTTTTCTGTCGTTACGCTGAATCCAACTGATTTTTTAATAATTTGAGTATTCAGAATCTTCATGTGAAGACAGATATGAGTTCAGATTACATTTTTTTTTTCCCAGAAAAATTATTAAACATACTGAGTATTTCTTCATTACAAAACTGACTCTGACATAAAGTTGGCTACAGAAAAAAGTAAAATAGGAATATATCTAGCCAGAGTGACGTTTGCCAGGCTTAAGGTATCAGAAAATTATCCATGTAGCCATGAATGTCATTGTCCTGGCAATCTCTGAACAGTTTTTGGCAATTGATTCCCGATACTAAGCCAGTAGGGACCCACATTTGTTATGTTGTCCAGGAATTTCAGGAGAATCAGAATTTAAAACCAAACATTCTCCCAGTGTCTGCAATCCAGTCACCAGAGTTCAATTAATAAATGACAAGGAAAAAGCACTGTAAAATTAAAGCTTCATAGCAAGGAGGAAAAAAAAAAAAAAACAAAAAAAAACTCCACTACTCTATTTGCAATTTCCAGTCTGAAGTACATTTAAATATGAAAATAAATAAATAACAAATTGTAAAACAAAATGCATATTTGGATTTTAAAACTACTTTGATACTTAATTTTAAAACTGAAAAACAACACAAATATTTTAATAATATTTTGTGATACACTATGTACTGCACCAAGTACTAGAATACACTTGCTGACAGAAACAAGACTCCAGAGGCCACCAATAAGGAGAAAACATGCAGCATGTTCTACCTAAAAAAATGTAAGGAAAAAGGATATTTTATACACTCAGAAATAACATCTTACCATTTTGCACTCAAGCAAAACTGTCTAAGTTTATATATTTTTTTAACTTTATAATGATTTTTGAACAGTGTAGCTAATTTTCAGAAAGCATCTTTAACTACTTCATTAAGTCACTTTAATAGAAGTAAGAAAGACTACAATCAGAGTAACGGTTAAGGATAGCAGATCAGGCATATTTTCACTAGGCTACCACTTCTGATAATATATAGGGGCACTATATTCTTATATATTATTATATATAATTATACACATTTTATGGAGCACTATAACACTAAAATGTAACATGAAACTAAAATAGGAATCCCTGAATTAAATTTTCTCATGATACCTCTCTACTAGTGTTGCTCAAAATACCCTTCCTGTGAAAGATAATTAGCAGCTTTTGGTATATATAACCCATATACATGATGTACATAACTGATACACACTATTTTCACTCTTTTCTATACAGTGCTTTGATATGATTCTCATTATCTATTTGACTGAAGATAAATATTTGAAAAAAAAAAAAACTGAAATCACTTGAAAAATGCATCTTTTTTTAACTGAGATGCAACATACGTTTTAAAGCCGCTTACTCTGTATCTGCATCAGTAAAAAGCTGCTCTCCTTTTAAAGCCTTTCTAAAGTTCTTTCTTCTACATTGGGCCTTTTAGTCAGAAGCACTCTCAAGAACAAAAGACACAAGTGAAGATCTCCAAATTGTTTCAGATTCTCTCATTATTTCTGTCCTGGTTCCATTACCATATTATTAAAATGTGTCTTGGCTTCAAGGAGGGAATCGTTGAAGAAACTTTTATAATAAGCCACAACATTTTTTGGAAAGTTTCCTACCAGGTTCCCAACAGCAGAAAACAGTTATGAAGCAGTTCTGCATGTTAAGATTAAATTTCAGATCATCTTGAATAGTTCTTACATGGTGGATAAAGCTCAACAGTCTTTTCTGTCATTTATCAAGACTGTTCGTCTTATAATTAATGCCAAGTAAAATTAGCTAAGTCAGGAGAAAGAAAATTTAGGATACATAGGCACTTTGTAGATCAGCTATATAAAAACCAGACAATTGCCCGTTCATACCTCCTTCCACTTACAGCATTAATAATACAAGTTCAGATTTTATCTGAAACGTTACCATATTCATTTTATGATGTATAATCTAATTTTTAGAAAAGAAACTATGTAAATAAGAATCTCAGCTTGAATTAAAAATAATAATAAAATAATAATAATAATAATCCTGCATTCTTCAATGTGTCCTGAAAAATAAACCATCAAGTAAAAGACCACATTTTGGGGCATTCGATCACATGGTTTTCAAGCTAATTGCATTGTTTTTCAGGAGCATCCTCCTTGCAGCTGTTGAATGGCTGGGGTAGACAGTATTCCCTCAGTCAGCAGAAAGGAACAACAGATTCTAATTTATGGCTTGTCATTACTGCTTTTATAGACCAACTCTAACAGATATCAAACCAAATAATCATCTGTGTAAACACTCACACTGAATAGTGGTTTAATCTCCATGTTAGAGAGCTGCTAAAGACAAACACAGTCCAGTAATCCACAGCACAAAATCTCTCTAAAATATTTTTTTACAAAGAACAATGGATGATTTCTTATCACCATGTTATTGATATTTCTTTTTTAATTAAATCATCACCTGTGGAACTTTCAGCTGGTTTACATCTGCCATTTGACTTATCACTCAGATTTGCTACATAAAGATTGTTGAGGAAAGCACACTTTAAAGGACTGGGTATAGTCATGGTGTTCTGTGAGAGGAAGAGGAGAGGACTATGAAGTCTCTTCTTGCCCTGAGATGTAAAGCAGATGCTAGTTAAAGTCGAAATAGCATGGAACAATTTCTCCCTCCCTCTCCACAGTGCAAATACAATGGTTGCAAGAAACACAAGTGGATGTTTGCACAGCAAAGAACATTTCAGATGTAATAAGATAATGAAATAATTTCCATATTTTCCTTACAGGACTTTTTTTTTTCAGAGACTAATATTAAAAACAAAGCAAATCAAACAAACCATATGCCAGCAAGGATGATCCATCTTTTAAAAAGCAGAATTTTTAAAAGGTTATTTTCTTGTTTTTATCTTCAAAGTAATGGTCTTTTCCATGCCTTTAGAGTTAAATACACCTGTAACCTCTCAATAGGTAAATCTAGGAAAAAGAGACCATATAAGTCAATGAAAAAATGGACAAGATTGGGAAAAAAAAAAAAAAAAAAAAGGAAATAAAAACTATGAAAAAATCTGCAGGCTGATAAAAAGATTGCATGCTGGCATAAGCATCTAGACGCATTAATATTACTTAACACCAAACAGCAATTTGCTCATCACATACAGCTTTGCCTCCCTATGTTACTAGTACAAAAAGACAGATAATCATGCAGCAACTATTTACAACACATACTACCAATCCAGCTATATGGTATTGTTTCTTTCAACATAGTGAAATATATTTCTAAAATATCCACTCAATACTTGAACTGGATGCTTAAACTGCTGTATTTTCACATCTGACCTGAGTTAAGTTTAGCCATCATCAAAGCAGGCCATCACTCGGGCTGTCAGGCAGCAAAGTAAAGGCAACAAAATATGGCAGGAAGAAAGCAGGTCTGAAGCATACTGCTTCCAAGGGAGCACGCAGTGCAGCCGGTCATCAAGCTAGCGGGCTGTTAGCAGGGCACCTACTTGTGCAGTTGTTCTCAGCTCGTACTTCCATAGCCCACAGGCAGCAAGCTCACAGGTGAAGCACCTCATACCTCCCCTCCTAACCAGTGTCCCTACACAGCTCAAAAGGACATGTTAAAAACACATCAGGTGTTTTTATCAACAGAGGCTGGGACACAGGCAAGGAAATTGGGGCACCGCTGGGGCAGGGAGCTCTCTTACAAGAGGCCATTGTGCCAAGGGGCAAGGGAGGGAGGACAGAGAAAAGCAGCTGTTCTGCTTCATCACAGTTCTCCAATTCATTAGATGAAGGCAAAATAAAGCATTTTATCTCTGCTCTCAAGGGGGCAAAATTCAATTTTTCCAGCACTGCTGAGTAGCACTAAGATGTGACACACCTAAACTAATGAAGTCAAGAAAACTGTTGCATTTTTAAAACACACATTATCTACACTTGGCTAACATCCTATTTGTATCACTATTTAATTACAGACCTATAAAATCTCTATTAAATTCACACCAGTAAACATTTCTTTGAACTGAGTGAAATAAAACATTTTGATGTATGCTGTTCTCAGCATTTATTATAGATATTAGAAATATATTCACAGTAGACCAAATTACAAAGAGTCATAATTCCACAAAAATCAAAGTAACAGGGCCCTTAATTGCTTCAGACTAATAAAGGAAAAACAGTGACAAAATCAATTAGAAATATATTAAACAAATGTATTTTAGGTGGCAGCTCACCACCTTCATTTAGTGCGTATTTCCTTGAGTTTTATGAACTTGCTAGTTTTACATCAGAAGCTGTGGGATATAAAGTGATAAGCTACAGTTGTTGTCTGTGAATTCCAATGTAGGCTAAAAGAGAAAACTAATGGGGGGGAAGAGAAAAAAGAGGGGAAATAAGAAAAAATTCACGTACTTTTTGGAGGCTACTGATGTTTTTTTCAGTATTACTTTTCACAAAAAAAAAAAAAAAAAAAAAAAAAANAAAAAAAAAAAAAAAAAAAGTATTCGCTAAATGAGAAGCACAGAAATGGCTGTTTCCTAAAGCACTAAATATTTAAAACGTTCCTGCAAAGTCCTGATAAATAATAGGGATCATTTGTGAGTGTCACATCTTTCTCTATCTCTTCCACTTAGAGACCTTGAAACCTGATCTTTTAACCTCTGTATTCCAAAATAGGCCCCTATGACAAGCATAATGATCCACCCAGACTGCAGCTAGCTGTAAATTAATAAGAACAAAGACATGTAGAGGACCTGGGAAAGCCGCCTGAATCCTTTTGTGATTGAGGCAAAGAAAATCTTTCTTCTCATACTTTTCTTGAACAGGTGTAGACAGATGTTCTGTTTTCCCAGAGAATGTCAAAAACACAGATCTATCTTTATTGTACAATAGTCATGAGCTACAAAATTTCAAAAGATCTGAAAGATCGTTCTCCAATATGCCCTGAACATTAAAATATTCAAAACATACAAGTTGGAACATCAAGGGTTTTGGAAAGGGAAGGTCTAGAATGAAAACTCCTCACATAGGTCTCCAAGTTATCAATGACAGAAGGCAACTTCCAGCTTTCCAGCTCTCGCTTACATTAAAATTGAGGAATTATTTCCCTTTTTTAAAGCCATGTAAAATGATATTTAGAAGTTAGAGGAAAAATCATGTGAGAATGTTACGTGCACATACTGTACATATATGTTAAAACATATATGATTATTCCGAGAAATGCACACATTCAATCAATAAAGAAGCTGTAACTATCCAGTAACAATGTTTGCAAAACCATAATTTAGTCGCACAGTATAAATATTGAACATTGAATACACAACCTTATGTTGCTTTAGAAAATACATGTGGTGAAAATAATCAGTAAAACAATTGGTATACACTTGGTATACAATTGGTATACATATACCAAAAAGTGGGGGAGCCCAAAAAGTGCAGGGAATCGAACTCAGATATCTTGTTTAAGATCATAGATTAAAGCTAAGGAAAGTCAACCAAAGACTTTCCAGTGTTTTTTAATTTGAGAAAAAATAACAGCACCTCCAAGACAAAGCAGTCTGGCCCCTCTCCTTCCCCTCTGTTACCTCACCAAAAAAAAATCCTTCCCTAAAAGTCCAAATGTATTTCAGAAGTAATCTTACCCTTTAAAAATATGTATCTCTGCAATCAGTGTGAGTTATGCTGCACAGCTTTTCAGCAGCTAATGTATAAAATGTTTTGGCTGGCATAGTAGCATGACAGGCCAGGCTGCCAGCTACAATTTCTTAGCTCATGAACAGGTACCTTGGTGTGCATCACAGAAGACTGATGCCTTCAAAGTTAACATGTATCCAAATACTGCTTACTGCTGTTGGCTATTTTATAGAGCAAAAATGGCATCAGTTCTACCACAAGGCCATTTTGCTCTTTCAGCTAAATGCCAGCCATTGTAATCGCAAGACAGAATGGGTCAGACACCATACATAGTTAGCAACCCAAAGCATTATGGTACATAATGGTAGAATGGTATGGTACATAATGAAGAATATGGTCTCCTTGCCCTTGGCTGTACACATATTAAACAGCAAATTGAAGGTTATCTTCTTATTGGTAGAAGAAGGAAGAAACTCCTTTTATGAGTGCAAAAAATATTAAAAAAAAAAAAAGCAATAATTTTTAATTAAATTAAAATCTTTCAATTTATGCAATTACCCTCAAATATCAACAAGAAGTAGTATTTGATTCGGATGAATACCTTCATAAGGACATACGTAATTCATGCTATAGCTGACAAAATAACGCTGCTATAAAATATATATATATATATTTATCATACATATATAATTTAGTTTTCCAAGTGTAAATACTGCAACAAGACATTTTAGCACTGATTGCTGCTTTAATAAAGTGGCAAACACCAGCTTGGAATCAAACATTTACAAGAATACAATTAAAGTGAAACTCCCACACTCAAAATTAAAAAAAAAAAAAAAAGTGTGATAAATAAATGAATTAAAGTATTCCTGCTGCCTTTGTCCCGTTCTTTT
>VXAV01011883.1:331485-342579 GCA_013399715.1 Alectura lathami
AAAAAACAGAGGACAAAAGTAATTTATACTCCATTCAATTTCATTTAAAAAAAAAAAATGTTAAAAACAAGATAATAGTATCAAAATCCAATATTCTTTCATATGTTTAATGATCCAGCAGAAAGCAGAAAGAATATATGCACATTATTTTATATCCAAACCATAAAACTGTCAAAATTGTTCATGAAAATTAATGTATTCCCTGTAAGAAAAATGCAGATCTGTGAAAAATATATCTGTAAGGCTTATATACCTACATTGTACATATTTCCTAAATGTTTTATATGGATTTCCTAAATTGCTGAGAAACTAAAGAGGACAGTCTTCCATCATCACATGTATGGATATGATAATGTGAGTCCTCAAGCATTATCAGAATTTCAAAAGTAACTCATTTGAAAACAAAATAAATGTTTTTCCTCAACAACTTATAACAATATAATAAAACACTGTACCTATACTGAGCTAGAATTCTGATACACATCTGAAACCATGGAGACAAATATCTAACTAAGTAATTTCATTTGAGTGTTTAAATCCGCTACATACAAATGCTTGAAAACCGTCAAGTTTAGCTAGCTAAGATGCATGGAACAGGATTAGCTATGTGAGATGTGGATGGAAGATTAGATGCCCCTATTTCCATTTTTTGATTTCGTTTTCTAGACAGAATGTATTTTGAAGACTAAGAAATATCTTTTTTTTTTTTAATTCTTACTTTTAAATATGTATTTAAAAGATATACAAATACAAAAAAAAAAAAAAGTCATTTCTGAATTATCTTCTTTTTTAAACTAATTGCAGAATGTCTGTGCATGAAGAGATTATTTTATTGCTAAAGGTCAAACACGGGTAGCTGAAACAGCTCAAACATAAACACCATAATTTATCATGGTTCCCCTGGACTGAAGAACTGCTTCCGGTTGAAAGCTAGCTCTTTTACAGTTAAGCATGACATTTTTCTTGCTTAACTAAAGCAGCAAGGTTAGTACCTTGCAAGTGTTCCTGTCTAAGATATGTATTCTGGGATGGGATAAATTGCCCTTTGGGTGAGTCCTTCCCCCTTATAAAGCAAACCTGGATGATTTTCTTAGATCAGTTTGGTTACAAACATGTATTAAGATGGGTAAGAGCAGATATGTCAGAATGATTTGGCTACTAATTTAAAGCGCTGACGAACTCCCACTAAATGGACTGCACTTTTGCTAATGCTAAAAAAAAAAAAAAAAAAAAAAAAGNAACAAAAAAAAAAAAAAAAAAAAAAAAAGTCATTAGGGTCCCAAATGGACCCAGAGGCTCTGCCACCTCTTTCCCCCCACAGCCAGCTCTGAGGTGGTGCAACCATATCACCCTGGGTCCTGCAGTTGTGGGAACCCTGGTGGGGTTCCCCTCACCCGCACAAGGATCGCCTGCAGCTAGGCCTAGGCCTGGCCTTGCGCCTCACAGTTCTTTCCCTGCCTACAAGGTCTCCTACAAGGGCCTTGGACTTGCCTCACAGCTGCTGACCACTCCCAGGCCCCTTGGACTGCTCAAGTGACCAAGTGGTCTGCTGTGATAGTTATCAACACAATACTAACTACTGCTAATGGGATTCCTCACATGATTACATTTATGCATATGTTAAGAGTTTTACTGGATAAGCACTCTCTATCCAAGTTCAAGCAATGTTTGAGGCCACAGCATAGACTACAAGTCATTAAACTGCAAAGCAAATGGTTGATTTTGTTCTTTTATAAGTTTATTGATTTTCCTCTCATAATTTTCAACGTTAAGAATTTCATGTAAACCTGTCATTGTATTTCAGTGATTTGTTCTGTTTCCATTAAACCCCTATAAATCATCCAATCACACAAATTCCTATTAGTCAAAGTAGTCCCAACCAATTTACAGCTTTTTTTCCAAGCTGCATGTGCCTCTGGAAGCTCTACATTTCATGAAGGAGAGGTCCTTATCAGCCTTCCTGCGATTATCTACAAACTGTAGGCTGTTTGTGTCACCAGCACACCACTGGTTAACACTGACAACGACCACTAACTCTCTCTTGATGGATTGTGCTGATGGATCATTTGGGACCTCCTTGAGAGAGCCAAGGGCAAGCTGACAGATAAAAATCTGCAGCAATGGATTTCCAGCAGAATCTTGAAAATCAGGACATACATCTCACTTGTCTCTTCAGATACACAGACTACATTTCTCCTAGAGTGCGCTGCAAAAGAAAATATCCATGAAGGACTGGTGGATTCACTCAATACTTAAAGAATCATGAACTGCTGTATTTTATCTTAAAAACAATAGCATGTTACCAGCTGTTTCAGCCCACCAGCATGTACCCCACCTACTTTAACTGCTGACAGTGACATATTAGAGGTTTGATCTTTGGAAACTCAGTATTTCAAGTTACTAGGGGATTAATCACACCAAGTACTTCAAATGTATCACTTGAATATGTATTCCAGGCTTCCTATACGGCCATTAGAGCACAGCTGCTTCTGTCCTGAAGTAGCACAATCACATTTATTATCAAGACAAATGTATTTGGCCCTTACATGGGTGTGGAGGGAGAACAGGAAGAACTAAATGTGAACACAGTGGCCAGTCTGTATTGCCTCGAAGTCAGTAATGTCGGAGCAAAAGCTGGCAAACTTCCAGCAGTATCTCCATACAAAGTGACAAGCAGCATGGAAAGACATAAGCCATGCACTTCATAAAGGAGGACTCATAAAAAAATCATTTTTAGAAACTGAAATGTTAGAGAATGTTCTCAATTAGATGTTGCCTTGTACTAAATTACTGCCATGTGTCTCAATGACATAATTTAGACATTAAAAATCAGACTGATAATTCTATCAAAAACAGAAATACTGCAGGCAAAGAAATGCTAAGCCTGCCTATGTACTTGCAGTTTTTCAAAGTAACCCAGACCATTTTTTAGCTTGTTTCATAGAATCATAAAATCATCCACGTTGGAAGGGACCTTTAAAGGCCACCTACTCCAACTCCCCTGCAGTGCACAGGCACATCTACAGCTGGACGAAGTTGCTCAGAGCCCTGTCCAGCCTGACCTTGAAGGCCTCCAGGGACGGGGCATCCACCACCTCTCTGGGCAACCAGGTCCAGTACCTCACCACCTTTATTGTAAAAAAACTTTTTCCTTATATCCAGGCTAAATATCCCCTCTCCCAATTGGAAACCATTTCCCCTTGTCCTATCACAACAGGCCCTGCTAAAGAGTCTGTCCTCTTCTTTCTTGTAGCCCCCCTTTAGATATTGAAGGCCGCTATCAGGTCACCCTGGAGCCTTTTCTTCTCCAGGCTGAACAGCCCCAGCAGTTTCATAGCAACTGTAGTAATCTAACAAGCAACTGTCACTCTACAGGATTAAACCAATTTCTCCAGTGATTGTTGAGGCTGTTAAAAATACTAATAACACCTACTCAGTAGAGAAGACTCGACCTACATGTAGAGCCAAGAAAGGAATTCACGCCTGTACATCAAAACTGAAAGTGATAATAGCACAGGCAAGAAACAAGGTTCTTTTCTGTCTTGAAATGTATACTCTAAGTTTACTAAGATGCAAAAAGGAAACAAAAATAATAAAAACAAATTCAGAAATCCATCTCAGTACAGACATGAGCATAAAATATTTTCTTCTGTTATTTATTAACATCATTATGAAATAGAAATCTCATCAGAATTTACGTAATTGCGCATGCATGACATTCACACAGTATAACAGTTGCTGTGAGAAACAGCGTACCCCATGTGATAAACTCTAATAGCTCTAGATGAAAAGAAATAAGCTAAAGTGTTCCCCTATGTGGGGAAGAAATAAGCACAGTAACTCAAAGCTTTGCGAGATGAAGAGCTATATGTGGAGCCTCAGCTTAAAAGCTGAATAGAGAGGTTCCTAACAGAATTATCGTATCCAGAAGATTACTTTAGATATGTACACAGTGACGTGGGATTTGATGGAAATAAGAAATTGTCAACACGCTTTTGAGAGGCCTCAAGGCTCAATTTCTACTGTGCTTGTAGAAGTCTATTAATTGTGACCCCACAGAAAGTTTCAGAGTATCCAAGGGAATTAAGCAACAGGCTCTTAGTAAGATTCAGTACACTTGAGTAACATAACTAGGTTAGGAGTCTAATTCAGAAATAGGCATAAAAGGCTTTACATGGTTTTAAATTCAAAGACATACTAACAAGCAATACTCCTATTACCTCTACTCCTATTACTGCAAACACCCATTTGCAGATGCTCGCCACACCCCACAAAATATGCCATGATTGTGGTGACAGGTCTGTGCTGTATCGCAAGGCTTCCAGCCTACCAGCTGCACATGTTCAGCACTGTGGTCCAGTTTGGTGGATGAACAACAGTCAGTGCATTAAGAAAGTTGGTTACTATGACAGTAAGAAGCCTTTGTAACGCTGACATCTCAGTGGGAATTGCGCAGGATTGACTACTTATTAAACATATCTAGGAAATTAGATGGATGATGAGGTTTCCATAATCGTGGCCCTGCTGTGGTTATTAAGCAATTTCAAAATTCTAAACTTAAATCTGTACTATAGTAAAGAAGGCAGATTACTACATAAAAAGCATTCTTAAAAAGCATTCTTTATACAACATAGACATGCCTAAAATATAATGTAATATACTACATTACATCAGAATGTATTCATGATAGTAAATAAATATGTGAATGCTATTAATGTCAACAGAAGCCTATTCACTAACACATATTCAGTAAGATACCAACAAAATTATTGCTACTATTGCCATATTTCTTAAGTCAGCTGCATTGAGAAGAAAAATCTTTCCATTAAAATAACATTATTGCTTAAAGGACCACAGGTCTCCACCTTGTCTCCATCCTTTATATTCTTATAAATTTATTAGAATCCTAAATCTCCATAATAAAATGTACCAGCACAAGATGAAGCTTTCATCTATCAAGTTACTGTTTATTTCACCCCTCTACAGGAGCCTGGAAAAAAAAAATACAAATCTAAAATTATGTGAATTTTGAAAAGATCTTTAAACTTATGTGGCATAAAATGGCCAGAAAACTGTACAGCAGAAAATTAGGGCAGCCAACCCGCATGCAAGTTATACTCCACATTGTACTGGAAATATAATTCTAAAGAGATCACTCAAAAACCTTCATAAGTAAATTTTGCATTTATTCATTTTGCTTGATATTTGGACCTTACATCTTACCAATACAGTTACAAGTTTACATGTGCAGAATATTTCAATAAATCTACACTTCCATAAATGCAATATTACATGGCTTTAAAAAAAAAAAAAAAAAAAAAGAGAGAAAAAAAAAAAAAAAACAACCAGAAATAAATCTTGTAATGTGTTGTTTCTGAGGTAATAGTTAATTCATTGTTTAAAGAAATTTGTGTTCAAAGTGTTTAAAGTAATAGCTTGAAGATGCCAACTTTAATAGGAGAAAAAGATTAAATATTTCTCAGTATAGAGTTTACACAGACATTCTCTACAGCACAGAAGGAGACAGAAGTACGCATGGCATTCTATAAGAGTGGCAGGAAAAAATGAACAGATATCACAGAGATACACAAAGATAAAGACATCAGATCAGAAAACCTTGCTTCTTCAGATGGCAATATTCACATTATACTATTTTCACATGACAGAGGTAAAAAAGTAACAAACAAACAAAAAGGTTGGAAGAATAATCTTGTTCTATTGTGGAAGAATAAATGTTGTTAGAAAGAAATAAATCATAACTGCTTAAGCTACTTGTTCTGCTCAAAAGAGGTTTTGCACTTACACCAAATTCTTCCAAGTCATCCAGTTAATCTGAGGGCAAAAAATCATGTTTATCACAGTGAAAGCGTGATAGGCACCAATGAAAGAATTTTAGGAGTTTTGCTGAGCATACATTAAATTACATTTTATGGTTTGATTTATAAAGCAATCTCCTTTCCTCACTCATTAAATAGGTAAAACTGAAATAAGTTATTCCAGTTCTTCATCCTTTTCCTATAATAAAGCATTTAGCTGTTTCAAGGTTCTTTCCAGGAGAGACATATGATAACAGAGAGCAATAACCACAAGAGAACTCCATATCACAGCAGGAGAAATGAACAAGCCACTGTGCTTTTTTTCTAACCTTATGAAATTTGAATAAAATATAGTAACATGAACTTATCTGAGAAAAGGTGGCAGGCTTTTCATATCAATTGAATCAAATGCCTATTAAAATTAAGTCACTCTTAGTTAGTTGTTGTCACTAACCATTGTACAGATGACAAAGTTGAAGCTAAATATGTGTTGTCTCCTGAGCTTCATTATGACATTTTAGGAGAAAGGAAAACCAACACTCAGAACATACTGGCCTCAAGCCCTGCTCCTCCAGAGCATTCCAACCACACAGAAGACCTATACTATGTATTCCAATGCATTCAAAAACTAAGCACCTATGGAAATGAGTCTGATAACTTCTGTATATTTAGTACCCACAGTATCCAGCACAAGGTAAGTAACTGTTGTTGCCTTCGGTGAGCAATTTAAGAACCATGGATTCTGAGAAGAAAATAGGAGCATATAATGTTCAGTACAATTTCTGATTCTACTTAATACACTGAATGATTAGTCATAACTACAAATAACAATCTTGCAAGGTAGTAACACTAATAAAATTAAAATAATGTTTTTAATGTATAACTGAAATATGAAAAAGAAAAACACATTTTGTACCACAAGTATAATACAGCAATGCCATTTAAAAAGCTGTGTTTTTTTTTTAACTATCCTGTGTCCTTTTTCACAACAAAAGAAAGATTTTTTTTATGTAACATGTCTGCCTAATTAATAATGTGTACTGCAAAGCATTTTATTAGTCTATGAAAAATCCACTACACAGTTCCTCTGCAAACCTCTTCCTTGGACGCTCTATCTTCTATTCAAGTATAAATCACACTGTGAGCAAAATGGACGGCTGCTTGCCAATTACACTAAAGCACCCTGACTGGAACCCATCATTACTTTAGG
This sequence comes from Alectura lathami, assembly GCA_013399715.1. Taxonomy (NCBI): domain Eukaryota; kingdom Metazoa; phylum Chordata; class Aves; order Galliformes; family Megapodiidae; genus Alectura; species Alectura lathami. The sequence continues at coordinate 338,512 of VXAV01011883.1, forward strand.
TCCACTTTTCATGGAGGAATAATTCAATCATATTTTTTAGAGCTATCAATCAATTCAAATATGCAATAAGAGCAGTTTTAAAAGGCATCTTTGTTCAATTATAAAGAAATAAACTTTATTTCCAACCTTTCTTGCACTATCCCTGAAGAAATAGAACTGTGCAAACTCAGTGGATAAAAAATATTCCCACTAGTTTCCTCTCATGCTTCAAACTAGAAGACACAAGCTTTAGTAAGGGAGCCATAAATACAGAAAAGTTATTGGTGTTCTGTTACAAAAAATATTTTTTCTTCTGATATGATGATGATAAAGCAGAGCCTGGGCCTCGACCCCTGCTCTTCTCACTTTGCAGTGACTGTGAACACTTTCTTCCACTCACCCAGCTTATAAAGCAATCTGCTGATGACTCAGAAACCTACCTGTCACACCAACTTATCTCCTGTGCCTGGCTAATACCTCTTCTTAGGCATACCTCTGCCACCTTAGACAGATGATCCTCTCATCTTCATTTTCAAATGTTTTCTGCACATTTTTCTACCACTACTACTACTATTAGTCTCCTAATCTTTGAGGATCATGAGCAATATTTTCACCTTTTTCGTTCTTCTCTGTTATCCCACCATCAGTTATACAAAATATTTCTGGTATCTATCATTTCATTTCCGTACATGTTTCAATAAGCACTGCCATGCAGCACTTCATCAAATCTCTTCTACTATAGGGTCTTGTTCTGGCCCTGAGCTAGTCTCACCAATCTTCTGTGTCTCAGTGGCAATCTTTGTGCAACATTGTTGTTAAACCACAGGGCTTTGAATCCCTCTGATGAGTCCTTCTTCACTACATTTCAAAACTTTAATTTATGGCCGCTACCCTAAAATTTCCAAAAACACCATGTTTAACCTGTTTTGCTGTGCCCCTACCTCCAATCCACCACAGGCCAGCTGCATACCCTTCACACCCCTTTTCTTAAGCTTCACCAAGAGGCCTGTTCCTTTTTGCCTCTGTTCTTTTGCTAATATCTACGTTCAGCCTATGTACAGAACAGCCAATGGATTAATTCTGACAAGTATATGCACTAAAGTCCAACTCTACTTATTCACAGCCATGTGCAACCTGACACAGCTGGTGAGATGGTTTATATCAGAATACAACCTCAGCTATACGAAGTGCAGTATGGCAGAAGAAGGAAAAATACTGCTTTTTCAGTTGATTTACAGTACATTCACATGGTTTGTGGTGATGAGAGCATTTGCCCACTCTCGCACTCATGTTCATATGATGCATGACAGAACTTCACATCTTCTGAACTGCTGAAATCCTACATTATAAGCTATTTGCATTTAACATGGAATGTCTGTCACAACTGGGTAATGGGGGAAAAGTACCATTTCATGGTACTAGCTGCCACGCTGCCTCTTACGTCTGGTACTCATCCTCGGTCTGTCGATTGTATTAATATTAATGGTTTTCACAGTCATTTTTTCTTAAATACTGCTCTGCAGTGAAGAGGCTTGATACAGTAAATTAAAAGTCCACAGTTGCATCTTTTCAACCTCACATCACATACCTGATCAGATTTACTGCTGGATTTGAGACAGAGAGAAACTGTTTATCGTTAGTTTTCTAAATGAGCCCCATATATATGAAGAATCAGCTCATTCATCAGTAAGTGATACTGTTATTCTGTTATTTTAGTATTTTACATAAGACTTAGACATTATACTCTTCCTCACTATCCTTCTATGTATTGCTTTTTTGGCAGATGAGAAATAGGTTAAATGCAAAGACACACAAAGTCTGAACATGCCATTTATCAAACATGCAAAATCTCCTACTTATATGTCAAGATTTGAAGATTGCTACATTGTGGGAATTATTCAGTTTGTATCATTGTGGTGATTACAAAATCCCATCTATGCAAAGAATAATTCAAACTGTTCAGTGGGATTGGCTGTGTGTAGAAATGGTGGATCACAACTATCATACTTTTGCAGATGTTGCTCAACCCCTTACACAACTTGCAGAAGGTAGCCTGGGAAAAGGCAGAGATTACATTATTGCACTGCCAGCACCACAGACACTTCAGCCACAGCACTAGGGAGTTTGATTTTGCTTTTGAGAAAGAAAGGGAAAAGGGTACACTCAAATGGAGAGCAAACTTCTATAACAAATAAATAACTGTTAAAATTATAAATGAAAATCTAAAGACATTTCCTGCAGCTGATAAAGACATGCTGTTACATTTCAAAGTGGCCCACTGCTGAACACGAAATATGAGGATGGGATCACCTGACCATGGAAAATGCCCTTAACCAATCTATGAAATGGCTTTTCTCTCCAGATCATGAGGAAATATGTGCCGAAAGAGCAGTGTATCATGGAGGTGAATAAGAAAAAATTGGGACAAAGAATGAAAAAAATCCCAGAAAATGGACTAGCAGTTTCTCTTACCATAAACCTTGCTGAATATGCTTTAGGGAAATAGACACGGCTACAACACAAGAGAACAAGGACAGGTGCCTGCTGTTCAGCGATCATTCAGCTGAGCAATAACTCAGTGCCTTTAAGAAGCAATGAGTTTAACGTGCAGCTGAAGTACATCAGCAAGGAGAGAAATCCAATCTCCTCAGAGATTATTTATGACAGAGTGCACCTAACTGAGGCCCAATTTGTTTGTGGAATTGCAGTCATTCCATTTCAACTAAACAACAAATGAATCTGCCTTTCACGGGATTGGTTCAGGGTATAAAAGAAAACAAGGGAGAGAGCAGATACAACACTTCATTTACACACCAATCTACAGGCTCACTTACAGAAATGATTGATAAAGCACTTGCTTAGAAGCAGAGAACTATCTGAAGTGGTGAAACAGAAGGGCTCTGAATCACATCTAAGAGTACCCTTAGTAGAACAAGTATTTCTTATTACAGATTATTAATGTATACTCCCTGGCTTTAAAATCATATTACATCTCATTATTTTACTGTTTCCCAATTTGCTTTACATGGTTAAATTGCATGTTTCATCAAACTAAGAAAACCAACAAAATTCTTCTTTTACATACAATGAAAACACACTCCACCATTAAATTTCAAACAGGCAAAAAAGCTAGGATGCTGTGGGGGCTGGCAGCTCCACATGGGCTGCTCCCTAGTGCTCCCCCAGGGCAGAGTTCCACAGCCAGGGCTCGTCCACCATCCCCAATGGGCAGCAGGGCAGCTAGGGGACAGCTGGAGGCAGCCCCAGACCTGGGCATCTGGCACCTGGTTTTTCTAATTAATCTGACTTAAATATTATTATATATGCTATTTGAAGGCATTCTGAAAAAAGCTCAGATCTTACATTGGAGTCTACAGAACAGGTGTATGGAAGAGGGATAGAAAAAAAGTCAGTGTACACCAGTTAAAGGCAAAGCAATGATTTTGCATGGGCCTAAAATGAGTTCTCAAATCCCAGGTCTTAAAAACTACCAAAAGAAGCAATGCAAATGAGATCTGCTGCTCAAAAGAAGAACTCAAAAAAATTATTCTGAAGTAAGAATAAAAAAAAAAGAAACTGAAAATACAATGAAATACGTATTTCCAAGCTGAAGAGGCAACTGTTATGGCAAACATTCAAATACAAGAGAGGCAAAAGGTCAAAACAGGACTAGACAATTTAGAGATCTATATTTGAAACTGGATAAATTTGCACATACTAAAGAGCAGAATGATTTCCAAAAAATACACAAAATGCCCAGTAATCAGGCTCTGCTTGTCCAAGTGCTGAACATGAAAATGAGGCATAGAAAACATCTAAAATGCGCCATATAATAGAAGAAGTTTTTTAAGAACCTCCAAATTTAAAAGACATAAAATAATAACTGAGCCTTGGAAAGAGAGAAGGGAGTCTTTTGTTCTGATGATACAGCAACGAAAGTGGAAAGCTGTATGGAAAGAACTCCCAGAGTTAAACGAATCAAAAGGAGAGAAAGGACTCTGAAGATTGACCTGAAGATGAGAAATGTATATCTGTTTCTATCTCTATTTTTAATATTGTGATACCTATCAAACTACCTGTTTTATTAAA
>VXAV01011883.1:348312-359918 GCA_013399715.1 Alectura lathami
ATTGCCACTTTCACAACATCTCACTAAGTATGATAATATGAATTTAAATAACCCAGTGCTTTTATTTGCACAGTCACCCATTTTTTTATTGTTTATAGCAGAATAATTTGATACACAGTAATTCAGGCAGCACAGATTTCAAATTACACAGCAATACTCAATTTTAATACACTCATATTCTTTTGCTCAACAAAAGCCTGTTCTTTGGGGATTTAACTGAAGTAATTCTGAAGTAATTCTACAAGGCAAATTCTTTAAAGCTTTATATCTGTTTTTCACCCCACTGATCTACTTCTTTGTGAATTAAAAACTTATTATGTCTTTGTTTATACCAATTTATGCTTTTCTATAAAACACTGAATGAGCAGAGTGAGAACAAAATGTATGTGTACTGATTTTTCAAAGATTATTTTCCTGCTAATCAAACCACAGTTTCCCCTCATTTTTCAAAGTAATGCTTTAAAAATGTATCAAATTTTTTAAAGAATGTAGATGAATAGATTGCTTTACTGGTAAAATGCATCAAATCCAAACAAACTGAACAGATAACCTCATTTTAAAATCTTAAAACCGAATTCACCTTGTTTACCCTCCACTTTGTAGAAAGGATTATATAGATTTTTACAGGAAAAAAAAAAAAAAAAAAAAAAAGAACTGACTATATCTTGAAGACTTTAAATTCTTTAAAAAAATCTTTAATTGCTAAAAGGTCTCTTTATAAACCGACAAAAAAAAAAAAAAAAAAAAGACATGTAAAGGAAAAAAAACTCTATTCTGCTTCCTGTGAATTTGCATGACTGCTGTTTCCTTGTTGTTTCTTCCCCCAGTTCAAAAACTTTGAAGTCTGTGGCCTACTTCCATCCTACTTAGGCAGGGTTCGTGTCGTGTACTTCAGCAATGTCTGCATCTCAGCTTTATGCTTTCTTTACAGTGAATAGAGAAAAACGGTCACTTTTAGGACCTAATTTGTGTAAATTATTTTAGATTTCTATTTCAAAATGAAATGAGACTGACCATTCCTCTCCACTGACTGTAGCAGAAGTTGAAACAATAAGTTTAGACCTAGACACCATGTGGCCAGATGAATCCTGGGGTGTCAGTCCTTCCAGATGCCTGCCAGGCTCTTGTTTTCTTTAATCCTGTGTAACAGAACCCAGTTTACTGACAGTGTTCCATGGAGCTGGTCAGTGTGGTAACACGCTTCTATTCCAACAGTCACATAGTTTGCTTTGCCCTGTCTGTATGTTCTGGCTTCTGCTATTACAGAATCATATAGACTGACTTCCATCAAAATTCATCAAGACCTAGAGCTAGCACTTTCCTCTCCTTATTTCTTCTAAACTTTGTTTAAAAGTTGGTCTACTTGGTGATTTTATGCCTTTTTTTCTACACCCTCTTTAAAAGGCAACTTGTTTCATTTCTCTTTTTATTAGTTCCATCCTCTGAGCTATACTATACTTTGGATAGGGAATTGTAATGTCTTCAGCTGTAGGAATGTCATCCTGAACCACATTCTCTTCTGTACCTCTTAATTTTCTCACAGCCCCACAGTCTGAAAACTTTCTTTCAATCTTCTTGATTGTAAGTGTCAACAGTCTAGTTTCCTTATGGTTTAAAGGAGGTCCCCCTCTCTTTTACATAGGTGCCCTTTATTTGGAACAGTCATTCACAAAATGTTTCCATCAGAACATTGACTTTGTGAGTTAAAACATTGCATATGGACTCATTTACACTAAAATAATCATTTAGTTCCCAAGGCAGCATTTTCTAATCCCTTTGTAGGACATAGAAGGTTATCTACTACCCCTCAGAGGACAGTCAGATTGTGATTAACAAGCATTTCAAATCAAAATTGCTGTTATTTGGCAATTAACAAACAGAAATAACTTAACAATACAGCTAATGCCCAGAAACCAGAGATGAGAATGTGCAAGAGCACCGTAGCACTTGTTTTACAAACACCTCTTTGGTAATTCTGGATTCAAAGACCAGTTTTAAAGAAAATAAATATTTATTCTAAGAGCCAGAAACAAAAATAGAATTTTTCTTTTTCACATGATTCCCCACAGAGACAGTACAGTTGTAATTGTTTAAAGTATGAATGCTCCACAGACATTAAAGATACCACTTTCTCCCCATCCATATGTAAAGCACTTGCACACTATCATTTGTAGCATTGTCTGTTTGTCACCTCCTAGTTTCGTAAGCCAAGAACACAAAACAAGGGACAAAACTGTTCTTCATTTGCACTGATATTCTAAACTTGAGGTGCATCAGAAATAAACATGGCATTCTTCCAAGTTATTTCAATCTGATTACTCTAGGGAAAATGTGCTTTCTTTATAGCATCCTAATAATTCTCAGAATAATCAAAAAAAAATCTCTCTAAATGAATTGCTGGTAACAGAAGTCACTACGCAAGGTCAAAAAATACTGCTGACCATGTACAAAAACATTGTAAGGAGGTTCAAAAGCAAAGACAGTAACGCTGATATTTTTCACTCACCTGCTTTGAGAAATCCTTTTGGAGAATCAGACAATTAGTATTTAGGATTATACTACCTACATACTAATATATATATGTAATGCATTGTAATGCATTGATTTCATCCAAGTTGTGTGGAACAAATGATCTGTTACTTTCTTTCTATACGTATGACACTGTATTTCTAGCTTACCCAGTATTAATTTCGGTTTTAGACCTTTCTAGAGCATAAAGTGACAATAAGCAACACTTAATGAACTACATGATTTTCTTCCTTAGTTCCTACCACGAAGTTTCCTGGAGGGAACCCTTACATTGCCTGGAAAGAAAGCCCAACTTCACTCTAGCCAGAGCCAACCCTACAAACCCAGAACACACATAAAGTTTACATGCAGAAGTGACTCTAACAGAACTACCATCATGACCTATTCATCATAGCATAGTTAGAGCAGCTTTAACTTCCATTATTACCCATCTTTAACCTTTATATTCATCCATAAAATTTTTGGAGTTTCTTACAGCCCGAGGTTAAATAGAAGAACATGGTAATTTATACAATAATAGTTTCTCTGTCATACATAAATTTGAATCAAGCTCTACTGCATCCATTTGCCAAGTACTTGGTAAATTACAGGCACCAAAATAACACTGACATTCCAAGCTGCAAGTTCTCATTTGTCCATTGGCAGTCATGGAAAAAGCGTGTATCCAATACTCCCCATGCTGTGATTCCTGCTTGAGAAGCTAATGGGTGTTACCTGTGATTTTTCTCTGGAAATGACAGAGATCTCTCAGAAACCCACAGCGCATGCAAAATCTTTCAAGTTCATCACTGTTTTTTTGTTTTTGTTTTTGTTTTTGTTTTTTCCAGAGAAGAAAATTCCTACTAAACATCTAGCAAATAAACTTTTGGTCCTGCACTGCTGAGATCGCAGTGTTTTGAGAAAGCAGCAAAATGAATTTTATATAAGGAATGCAACTCTTAAGTGAGCAAAAAAATGTAAAAAGCTGTTGCTGGAGAACAATCTCTGTTCTCATTTAACACCAAAAAGGCCTTCAAGAGAATCTAAAGATTATGCAATGTCTTATGCTACATTTACTGATGCCTTCTGATGTTAACAATAGCTTGTGACCTGTAGTGATGACTGAATATGTAAGTCATGCATTTTTGGTAAATCTTCTTTACTCAGTTTGGATTCTTTGAGTTAATACATGATGTTCTATCCTCTAGTTCAATTTCTTTACACCACTTCATAATTTAGTTGCATCATATGCTGTGGAAAATTCAACAAGCTGGAAAAAAGTCATGAATATTTCTAGGCTACAGTGCAGTATGCCTAATGAGAAACTTAAATTGCAGTTGTGCAAAAACTAACATATGTAGTACTAAAAGTCCTTGTCAGTATGTAACTATAATTGTACTCTGCTCACTTACAGGACTGCCTAATTAGTCATTAATCACATTGACAGAACGCATCCTCTGTATGCCAGAATCAAATATGACATAGCAAAATATTTTAGGTTTGTATTGTTAGCTACATATTTTTGACATATTCGATATTCCAGGAATTCAGCCATCAGAGACCAAGAAATTCTGGTCTAATTTGAAATTGTCTGGCAAGATAGAAAACTTAAGAATGAATCTTTTTAATGTTTCCCATCCATATTAACAGATAAAAATCTACAGCAATCAATGTTGAGCTCAGACTTCTCACAATTAGAAATACGGTTTCTACATGTTATTTCATTTCTTCAGATAGTAAATAGCATAATGCAGAAATTAGCATGAATGCTTATGTCTGGCATCTAGCACGGCTAAGTAATTTGGGGAGTGCAGGAAAGTGGAAATTGGCTGATGGGTTTAATTTTGACTTGTTTTTACACTAATTTTAAAGTAAATTTAGCTAAATTGTTTTGACACAAAAATCCAAATGTTTCATTTTCAAAACATTTAGTTTTTTGAGAACAACATACTGTTTTGGTATAAACTGTTACACAAATAAAGATTCACACATCACATCAATTTCCTGAAAGATGCAATTCTAATGAATAAAATACTTGTCCAGTAGTAAACTTCATTTTGAAGAAATCTGATTTATAGTCTAAGACTGTGAAGTTCTGAATAATTTAGATACTTGACAGAAACCAAGTTTACAGTAAATGGTGGCGAAGAAGGAAATTACCACGAGATGTAAATCATAACATCTTACTTACAACAGTGTTTCCAGTATTGTCAATTCTCGTGTAATTTCAAGGTCTCTTGTACATTCAGGATTTTTCATATAACTGTATTAGGCACAAGAGAGGTAATAGAATTTGCTAAACATACAGTCACTGTAGTTTTTGTAGACGGCAAAAGGTGTTCTACTCTCAAAACTTTCTCTTAGCTTCCAACAGAAATTGTGCTATACATTTACCACAGGTAAATGTCTTGCACTTCATTATAGAACTCCTAATCAGTACAGTTTATCAACAATCTAAATTTGAAGAATTCCTGGCAGGCCTCACTCTCTTCACACAGCTTGAATACCATTAAAAGACCAGACAAAGGATGGAGTCTTCTCCATACATGTTTATATTCACGATACATTTGAAAGACTCTTCTCAAGCTAAAATTATCAGAGTCATGGAATCACTATGGTTGGAAAAGACCTCTAAGATCATCTAGTCCAACTGTCAACCTACCATTACTAAGCCCACTAAACCGTGTCCCTAAGTGCCACATCTACACATTTCTTGAACACCTCCAGGGAAGGAGACTCCACCACCTCCCTGGGCAGCCTGTTCCAATGCCTGACCACTCTCACAGAGAACAAGTTTCTCCTAACATCCAACCTAAACCTCCCCTGGCACAGCTTCAGCCCATTACTCCTTGTCCTATCACTAGTTACATGGGAGAAGAGACTGACCCCCACCTCACTACAGCCTCCTTTCAGGTAGTTGTAGAGAGCAATAATTTCTCCCCTGAGCCTCCTCTTCTCCAGACTGAGCCCCAGTTCCCCCAGCTGCTCCCCATAACATTTGTGCTCCAGGCCCTTAACCAACTTTGTTGCCCTTCTTTGGGCACACTCCAGGGCCTCGATGTCCTTCTTTAAGTGTGGGGCCCAAAACTGAACACAGCACACGAGGTGCGGCCTCACCAGTGCTGAGCACACGGGGACTATTACCTACCTAGACCTGCTCGACACACTATTTCTCATGCAAGCCAGGATGCCGTTGGCCTTCTTGGCGATCTAGGCACACTGCTGGCTCATGTTCAGCCGGCTGTCAACTATCACCCCCAGGTCCTTTACTTCTGCACAGCTTTCCAGCCGCTCTGCCCCACACCTTTAGTGCTGGATGGGGTTGTTGTGACCAAAGTGCAGGACCTGGCACTTGTTGTTACTGAATGTAATGCAATTGGCCTCAGCCCATCTGTCTAGCCTGTCCAGGTCCCTCTGTAGAGCCTTCCTACACTCAGGCAGGTCAACACTTCCTCACAACTTGGTGTCATCTGCAAACTTACTGAGGGTGCACTCAATCCCTTGTCCAGATCATCAATAAAGATATTAAACAGGACCAACTCCAGTACTGACCTCTGGGGAACACTGCTTCTAACAGATCGCCAGCTGTATTCGACTCCATTCACCACCACTCTCTGGGCCCGGCCATCCAGCCAGTTTTTCACCTATAGCAGAGTACACCTGTCCAAGTCATGGGCTGCCAGCTTCTCCAGGAGAATGCTGTGGGTGACAGTGTCAAAGGCTTTACTGAAGTCTAGGTAGACTACATCCACAGCCTTTCTCTCATCCACCAGGCGAGTCACCAGGTCACTGAAGTAAAGAAATCGCTGAGAACCTCAGCCTCTTCCTCATCCTCGGTGGTAACATTCCCCACTGCATCCAATAAAGGATGGAGATTCTCCTTGACCCTCCTCTTGCTGTTATTTGTAAAAAATGTTTTTTGCTATCTTTTACAGCAGTAGCTGGATGAAGTTCTTGCTGGGTTATTGCCTTTCTGATTTTCTCCCTGCATATCCTAGCAACATCCCTGTACTCTTCCAAAGTTGCCTGTCCCTTCTTCCAAAGAAGAGAAACTCTTTTTTCCCTGAGTCTCAGCAAAAGTTACCTGTTCAGCCAGACCAGTCTTCTTCCCCATCAGCTTGTCTTAGAGCACACAGGGATGGCCTGTTCCTGCACCTTCAAGACTTGCTGAGGAACATCCAGCCTTTCTGGACCCCTCTGTCCTTCAGAGCAGTCTCCCAAGAGACTCTCCCAACCCATGTACTAAACAGTTCAAAGTATGCCCTGCAGAAGTCCAATGTAGTACTTCTGCTGACCCCAATCCCGACTTCACCAAGAACAGAGAACTCTATGATTTCATGGTCACTATGCCCAAGACAGCTTCCAACCACCACATCTCCCACCAGTCCTTCCCTGTTCATAAACAGCAGGTCTAGTGGGGCACCTTCCCTGGTAGGCTCTCTTACCAGCTGCATCAGGAAGTTATTTTCTACATACTACAGGAACCTTCTAGACTGCTTCCTCTGTGCTGTATTGTACTTCCAGCAGACGTCAGGTAAGTTGAAGTTCCCCACAAGAACAAGGGTTGGTGATTGTGTGACTTCTGCCAGCTGATTGTAAAACACTTCATCTGTCTCTTCATCCTGCTTGGGTGGGCTGTAACAGACCCCCACCAGGATGTCCACCTTGTTGGCCTTCCCCCTGATCCTTAACCATAAGCACTCAACCTTATCATTTGCAGATTCTAGTTATTTGTGGTGATTTTCAAATACAATTGTGGGAAAATAATTTTATAAAGATTTTTTTAAAAAGACAGATAACGCCTTTTAATGTGGATACACAAATGCAAATAATCATATACAAGAAAAGTCAAGAGTCACAGCAGAATCAGCACTGATTATATGATGCAACTGTTTGTGCTAACAGCTAACTGATGTGGACAAACCAAGAGGCCTCTCGCATGTATCTTACAGTCCTATGAAAAGTCCATAAAGTTATGAGGAACATGGAAAGGATAAATAAGGATCAACCCTTCCCTCTCTTACCTAGTGTAAGAAATGAGAAAGCATCAAATGAACCTAAGATAAATCCAGATTCAAAATAGACAAACCAACAGTGCTTTTTTTCCAGGCAGGTGGACCCCCTTGTCTAATCATAACTCCACTGCTACATATTTATATTTTTTTCAACAGGAAATTGATAAAGTAATGGAAAGAAACCTACTGAGGATTCCAGACAAGAACCACATGCAGCTCAACTGCAATTAATTGGAGGGCAAATACTTGCAAGGAGCATCACCAAAGAACAACAAAAAATCTGTGCTGAGATCACCCTTCACTGACCAAACCATTATGTCTTTCAACCAAGTATTTACCAATGCAAACCCATCCACTTCTGAAAAAGCTACCTACTTTCGTTCATAGCCTCTGGTGTACAACGAGTGAGCACCTCTTGTCAAATGCATTAACGTGAACCAGGTAATTACTCTCTCAAAGCAGTGTCATACATCTGAAAGGCAAGATTTCCTTTCACAACAGCCATGCTTGCTCTTCCAAAAGCATATCACATTTATCCATTCATTCATTAATTCTATTATCCATTCAGTTTTCACTCACTTGGCCATGTCTGTACTTCTAGTTGTCTCTGAAACTCTTTTCTTCAAATTGCAAATGCTACCACAATTTCTAGTCTTCAAATTCTAAAGTAGTTTTGAGAAAGACTAATCCTCATTGAAGGCCATCAGAAAAACTGGTACAGTGCATTACAATATCAATTTCAAATGCAATTTAAAAGCACAGAAAAAGGTTTTGTTTACCAATCATCGATTACACAAAATGAAAAAGGCTACTGATTGTTTGTTAGAATAACAGAAACAGCATAGATATGTCCAAAAGGTGGTTTATTTTCATACTCCATTTCCGCAGTCCGTATTTCTGCCCGAAGATTATGCGAGACATTTGTAAAAACTGCACAAATGCTGTGCGTTAATAAGCAGACTTTTCTGTCATTTATAGGACAGCTAATATTTTAGCCTATGAAATCATTATGTAAATTAAGCTAATTTCCATTGCAGCCATAAGACTTCAAACAGCTCCAAAGAACTGGATTTTTCCTTTTACAAAGAAACCTGCATACCATTGCACTTTGTGCCCCAGTTACACAGCACCAGTATTGTCCTTTGCTGGAACAAGACAGACCTTCAAGCCATGGTCCATATTTTAGGCACTGCTGCGATGCTCACCTTACCATCTGTTCACATTAATCTCATGAACAAATCTGCTCAGAAGCATGCCAAATACAGACAGTTTTACAGTAAATACATATTCCTAATTAGGGAAAAGACGGAAAGAACCACTTGATCATTAGAAACTGTGCAGTCCTGCGTAGATGGAGAGTCAGTCACCTTTAAGCTTGTAATTGAGTCTTCCTTCTTTTGAAAATACCTGCTCAACAAAGTGGACAAGATAATCACGTTGCTCCATTAGCTCAGTGATTATTCTGAACAAGTTCCTCTGCAGTGGCAGAGCCAGTCTTGGTCTCTCTGTTTCCTTCTCCTCCCCATCATCCACTATAGCAAACTAGCAGAGATAAGGTACATTTTGGGGAGGAATATTAAAGTGCTATTATTTAGTGGATACAGTGGAAACAAACATAAGGAGGTGGGGAGATTCTCTGCATCAAAATGATGGAGAAGGACAAAGGGATCTGAGCAGCAGGGAAGAGAGGAAGTGGGGAAAAACAGGGTTCCTGTCCTCCCAGCCCCTAAAAAGCCACAACCCTTCTTGCCCCCTGAAAGCCCTTAAGTTACCCTTCCTAGAATTCCTTTACTCCTACCCAGAATCCACTCGTTAAATATGATAAAAGTGAATTTTGTCTCAAAAGTTTTAGTCACTTCTAATTATACATATTCTGTGGCTACAAAAATTGTGTTTATAGATGAAAAAATCGGGTGAAATAGTTAATTTGTTGAATACACACAAGCTGAAAGATAAGCAAGAACCAAAAAGCTCAGTGAAAGATGACTCATTCTTCATGTAACAAAGTTATTAGGCTATTATCTTATTTTAATAAGAGCAGTAAAGTCATTTTAAACTGAAAAGCAAGACATATGGTAGAAAAATATGACTAAGCAGACATCTATATATATGGGCAGAAGCATGTGTTAAACATTGGTTATATTTGGCAGAAGCATAGATTTCAGCACCTCACACTTAGGCAGATGGATGAATACAAACAGGTGCAAATTGAAAGCAGGACAATATAAGCCAAAGTCACATTCAGAGATCAGACAAATAGGCACAATGGAAATTCCCTCCAGCTGAAAAATCACCTCTCACTGTTTATCACTGTGTGTCATATTTTGTATTGATTCTGATGGATCCTCAACTCTTTATAGCACCTTAATTTTTTAATTATAAACCAACAAAATTAATTACAAAAGGCAAACATACTTGACAGGAAAATAACTTCCTAAAATAGAATGTGCATATAGAAAGGGGTTAAAACTATATGCAAAATCATGATTAGAAACAATGCTTAAATTTTAATACATGTGGAGATTATATTATTTAGAACATTAATTTATCTGACCCTTGGTGCAAGCAGTATGTCCAGCTTGTAATTTCTGAAAGTATGTAATGGTAATCAAATGCAGACACTCAGGAAATTCACCTGTTCTCTCATATACAGAAAAAATTACCTCTTCTCTCTCACACAGTTGGTCATAAAAGAAGGGAAAAATAAAAGAAAATCAGTCTTTATGATGTTTTCTGGGATTTATACAAAGACTTTGTGGAGAAATGCCCTCATTTGCTAGGTATCCACTGGAGAAAAACAGCTCTAGAAACTCAAAGGCATGAAAAAAGGTCAGAAAAAGTAGGTAAATAGATGGCTCCTCCACAACCTTACAGTTAGTTTCAAACTATATGGCAAAGACATGCAACACAACAAGAAGCACAATAAGATGTAAAGGACAAGGACTCACTCATTCCATTAGGTTCCATTAGAAAACACATCATTCAAAAACAGTAACTAGCATTTAGGAAATACAGAAATACTAAAATGAATCTAATAATCAGAAAATGGATTATTATCCTAAATTAAAGTATTAAGAAGATGCAGATAATGTTAACAGAATTAGTTTTCTTTAAATGCTAATCCACTAATCAATCATGAGATCAGGTATTAGTCTTTCATATAAAAATTAATTTGATGGAGACAAAAAGACTGAAACTATTTTTTAGAGTGGAAAATGGTTCCAAAAGCCATCACAACACTTTTCTTTCCCAACCAGACGTTAAATTTGCACCTATGATGGTGCAACAGATTATTCAACCAACAGTACACTATGCAGCTCACCAAGAAAACTTGGAGATGATGACTGGGAAGCACACACTTCAGACTGCTACCTCCTAGGTTAATTTTAATTTTGCATAGTAAGGAAAATCATTTAGCTCTGGAAAAGACAGTATTACTACCAATGCTACCAATCAAGACACTAGTAAGATACACTAAGAAAAAAAGAAGCCTCTAATTCACTTTACTTTTGGACTATGACAAGATACATTACATGTGTAAGTCACAAACGCAGAAGATAGATTAAAAGATAGCAAATTCAGCAAATTCCTTGTAGTAAAAAGACCATTCTAATGTACACGTCATTGCTTTTCTTGAGATCTTGTTTGAAGATCTAAGACTCACTGATCTCTGATTGTTGCTTGGTAAGCAACAACAAGTGCCCTTCACCTCCACGTTCTGTCCTGATTTTGGAAAATAAACAAGCGAGTCACATCTATGAAAAAGGAAGGAGTTTCTTTACCAGCACCTCAAAACATTTTGAAAACAAACTGCACATTTGCCATTATGGACAGAGGCAATATTAAGACAAAAATCACCCTGATGTTTATCTGCTAGGAAAGGGTAAAAACATTTAAACATATAAACATATAAACATTTAAAAATATAACACTTGGACTTTACAGATATGGCTTAAACTGCATCAGCACCAGTAAAACAACAGGCAAACACAAACAGTAGGTTTATGTTCATCTACTTTTCTTTCTCAATTAACAGTACTAGCCTATACTCAACAATTCAATCATCAACAACTTCCAGATTAA